>VYZT01013355.1:9793-57642 GCA_013400735.1 Pomatostomus ruficeps | reverse complement strand
GCTCCTGCCCCCGTCCCTGCTCCTGCCCCCGCTCCTGCCCCTGTCCCTGCCCCTGTCCCTGCTCCTGTCCCCGCTCCTGCTCCTGTCCCTGCCCTTGCTCCTGCCCCTGTCCCCGTCCCTGCCCTGGCCCGGAGCGCGGGGTGCCCGAGCTCGGCTGCGCCGCCGGCTCGGGGAACCAGCGCATCCCAGGGCAGCCGGCACACCGCAGCATCTGCTCACTGGACTAGGCTGCGAGGAAGAGATTTTGTTCACTTTGGTTGCTTAATGTGAAGTTTCAAACTGGCCTCAAGTCTGAGCTATTTAGAAGGCCGTTCTCTGGGTTTCAAATAATGATTCGTACAGAAGAGGAGAGATTCACACAGAAGAATGGAAAACATTTTGGGTGTCATTACCTTTTTCTCTCCATCACTCTGCCTGCACAGAATTGAACAAGGGTACAGTAGCACTACAGATTTTTATTTTACCCTAGGTTCTTACCAAAAAACTCCGCTGCAATGCTCATGTTATATTAAAAGGACATAAATGCCAAGAAACAAAGAAAAGCTGCATGACTGTGTTTGTCGCTCAAAAAAAAAAAAAAAAAGAATGCTTCTTTTGCCCTTGTTCCTTCCTTTTACTTTCATTATAATTTTTGTCTCCCTGCAATGTCTGAGATTTCTTTTTAATCTTTCAATTACTCCCCAATATCCATTGTCCCAACCCTCTACACTTCTCCTGCTTTACATGCAGCCCATGTCCTGCAAGCATGTGAGGAGGCCAAATACCAGGCATCTTGGCACAAGCTAATACTTTACACCTATTCACAAAGAGAAAACACTCCTCTTTTCTTAAGGAAGAAGAAAAAATAAAAAGAAGAGGGAGCAGAGCTCCACCAAGTACTCATAGCAAAGAGATGAAGTAATGTTTACACTCACCATTTCTAAAACATGTCTGCTCCTTTAATAACAACCTGTCAAAGCTGAAAATTAAGAGCAACCACCAATACAGTAGATCTATTATTATTCATTGTTGTGCACACTGTAGCTATTTCCTTAGCTCCTGCGGCCGTCCCTTTGTGCTGGCTGCTTCCTCTCCGCAGAAGAAGGGAGGGAAGGGCTCCCAGGAAAGGCCCAGCCACTGCAGGGCAAGGCTGCACCCAGGCTGCCCCACGGCCACCACCCGTGGTGTGGCACAGCAGCACCTGAGAGCTTCTCAAAGCTCTCCACTGGTTCAGTCCCAGACCCCCTGAGCTGCAGGGAGAGAGCAGAGGAGTCACCAGAGCAGCCTTGGAGCAAGGCTCTCCACACGGGAGGGCAGGAGCGGCTCTGGGCCGGCGGGAAGGAGGAATGCCCAGCACAGAGCAGGAGCAGCCTGTGCTTCAAGAAAGGCTCAGCTGGTAAACGAGGTGGGACCTGGGACCCCACACCGGGCCCGTGGATGAGGGGAACACTGCCCCGTGCCCCTCGGCAGCGGGCAGCCCTCCAGGCGGCTGCAGCCTGGCACCCAGCAGGAACCTGCTCTTCCTCTCCCCTCCTCTGCCAACAAAGCCACCACAAGCAGCGAGCCAGACAAACAGCTTTGTCCCAAAGCGTGAGGGCTTGTACCATCAAATTTATTTCAGAATTCTTCCTATGAAAGAATTAGTTACCTGCTATCCTGTCATGAGCTTTATTTTAGGGGACAGTAAGTGTTATGTGATTCCCCAAGATTTAACAAATTCTTTTTGGACTTACACAAAGTTCTCATTACCATTTTAATATTTTCTGATTCTCCTTAAAACGGGATACTTTGCACACATGAATGTGGTTAATGCCTCGCATGGGCATGGGCAACATTAGCCCATTGACTTGCACAGCTGAGGATGACTTGCTCTGGGCATCATGGAAAACAACCTAAGAAATGTAAATTTTCTCAGCTAGGAAACCTGCAGTAGAAATATTTACCATGTCTTTTTTCAGCTCTGAATTTTCAACCCACTAAAGTAACAAAAACTGTAATATCTGATATAGTTTTCTTCTCTTAGATCGTAAGACAGATCAAGCCTCTTGTCTGTAGAATTTACAGTGTAACCGATAATTAATTACAAGCCTTCTTTTTATTTTTTAACATCACCAAAACATGCACTATTTACCCTTCAGACTTAAAGCACCATTTGTGAACACAGATCAGTACAGTTAATTTCTTTAATGACCAAATCAGTACCACATCAGAATAGTTCCACTCACATGCTTCCGCAAGTCCATCCTCCCAAGCAAACACATTCATTCTCACAGACACTCAGATCAACTGGACAGCAAATTTTTCTCAACAAAGTGGGGAAAAAACCCCAACACCTACCTGGGAGCAGCAGGGAGGCAAGCGGGGTCACAAGGGCAAAGCAAGGCAGGCAGGGACCTCCCAAACCAGCAGCCCAGTCGCACAGGCTCTGAGCAGGCAGAGCAGGTCCAGCGGCACTGCCTGGGCTCAGCCACACTCCTGCACTCAGCACACAGCTCCGCAGTGGGGAGGCAGCGCCAAGCTCAGGGTCAGCCAGGCACAGGCACACACAGAGGGGAACTCAGGCAAGGAACTGAGCTTAGCGGGGATTCCTAAAGGGAGAAAGGGCCCAGGAGTTCTTCTCACAGCCTTCTTTCATACCAGCCTGACCCAGAGTTCCACAGCTGCCCCATATCAGAGCTGCCACGATCCCAGCCCAGGGGTGGGGAGGAGGCTGCTGACCCTGCCACACTCAACACCTGAAATGCACCTCCTGGAGCCCAAGGTCCCACAGCCCTCTCAGACTTCTCTCCTGCTCCCATCACCACCTCCACTGTGCTCCTCAAATGAACTCTGCTTCTCAAAATTTTTAAGCAGGATAACTTTTGCATTTGTATTGCGTATCAACTGGCTGATTTTTTGAAAGCAATATGACTGGTGCAACAAATATGAACATGAAAGAATTTAGGCCACTGACATGCATGGGTATCATGGGCAAATATTAATATGATTAGCTACAAACATTTAAAAATAATAAAGACAGAGTTAATATTTAAATATGAAGGATATAGTCTTAATATCAGCCTCAGTTAAAAAAAAAACAAGCAACAGAAAACCCCACCCCTAAAAACCTAGGTTTTTTTACACTAGTTCATGTGTGTGACATTCAGTTGAATTCTCCTGTATAATTGCCATTTCCAAGGGGCTGTGCTCCACAGATACATGGCAGTATCTGAGAAAGCTGGTGGTTACATGCTGGACTTGTACAAATAGCACAACCACGCTCTCAAATGTCTTCTAGAAGAAAAGCAATGTGGAGAACACGCCAGGATTTATTGGGTCAGGCTAACTGGGCAGAGGGAGGTGTCTCTTGCAGGCTGGCACTGGCTGGGCACAGCTGTGAGAGAGCAAGGCAGCTCCCAGGTGATGCAAACCAGCCAAAACCAGGGCACGGGCACCAGCCTCCTGTCTCCATTTGCCCTTGGCAGCAAATTGAAATTTGAAACACGCTGCTTGGAAGATATTTCTGCCTACTCCTATTTTCTAGTATTGAAGGAGCTTTTTTGTTCAAAGAACGTGGACTTTGTTCAAACCTGACATTTCTGTAAAGCTCTACATTGTTGTGGTCTTGAAAAGAAATTGTTTTAAAAATTAAACTAAGAGCTTGCTTGCCAACTGGGATTTATTATTACGTGTTTTCAAAAATATTGTGTGAAAGAGTGCTGATAGTCTTGTGGCTGTGAGAACTGAATAGTTACTATAAATTATACAAATGACTGTATAGGGAGTACACTGCTCCATGACAGCAACCAGTTTTCAAAGCCAGGTGATGTCTCTAGATCTATTTCAAATTATCCCCTCTTTAAAGGTTTTGTGCTGCTGTTCTTTCCTTAACAGCTCTGTAATATTAAAATGAAACTCAGTTGAGCACGATCAAGGAGTGAATTAAAAACATGTAGTGGATGTCATGCGTCACAGTCAACAACTTATTAGCTGGCAGTCAAAAAGTCTTTCCCCAGTGTAAACCGGGGAGTCTTTTACGCTCCCCCATCAGCACATCTTGCAGTCAGGGCTTTCCTGCAGGCTGTGCAGAGGGTGATGGCACAAGGGCCTGTGCTGCCCCTTCTGCCCTGAAGCCACTTCCATCACTGACATTTCCTCCTCCTGCCTGGACCAGCGTTCCTGGGCCGGGAGCTGCTCTGTTCGGAGCTGTGCGTGCTGCTCACAGACACTGCCCCGCTTGCAGGGCACATTTTATGCTGTTTAACTAGAGCCTCTCTCCCACTAACAGTCTGGGGGGTTTTGACTGTGCATGAGAACTAAGGAGCCCACCAAGATTTTAAGGACAAAATGTATTGAATTACTTCAGACAATTTCACAGAGTTGCAGCAGCGGTGGTACAAGTTTTCTCTCACACGAAGCTTTCATAATTGCAGGCAGCCAGATAAGGATCACAGAGAGCCTTGCTGCTGTTTCCGCCGCTGAGGTGTCAGGTTCAGCACAGCTCCGGAGTGCTGCGGCACAAGCACACACTCTGCTGAAACTTCCAAATACTTCTTTCCAAAACAAGCCTCATTCCTGCAGTTTGCATATACAGTGAGCAAAACATCTAAGAATACATGCAGTCTGTCCTGAGTAAAAAAATACTGTTTGTTTGCTTTTAAACCGGCCTACCTTGTATCAGTTTACAAGCAAAACAACCTCTACTAGCAAGTGTTTTCGTTCGTACAGTTGTGTCTGCAGCCTGACCTTTGCTTGCGGAGGGCCTGACTTGAGGAGAACAATAAAAGCCTTCTACAGTCACCATTGTGGGGGGAGAACTCCGATTCAGCGCAATTGTATAGGAGTTTGCATTCCTTAATCATATGATTCAATATACAAAGCAGACATTTTAAAATGCTACAGAACTGTACAGAGCAAAACCAGAAAGCTAAATTGGTCACATCTGAAATCCTTTATGTTGATGTATGGTCACCTTCCAGCTGACAAACATCTACCACCAATGTCAGCCATGTCAGGGGCTGCCTGACTAAAGACAACCAGAAAAGAAGCATCGCACTAGCCCAGAGGGGAAGACTTACCAAAACAAAAAATTAGTATTTAGTCTTTGCCATTTTACTCCTGAGGAAGATTTCTAGCATGAACATAGTTTCTCGTGTGTCAGCAGGATGCACAGATTGCTGCGCCTTGTTATGCTTTAAAGAGTATTTGTCAGCTGGGGAAGGAGCAGGGGCTTTTTTAGGTTTTTATTTTTTAGAAACAGAGTAATTTCGTTTTTCAGTCTCTGAAAAGCAATGAATATGTGATTGTTAATTAAAAGCTTTGGTTCGAGGACTAGAGCAAAATGATCTTATGAGAACAAAGGTATACCAAGTCCATTTGTCATTTTTCTCAAATCTATTTTCCTGTATGTTTGGTAAAAGGAACTCTTTGGAAAAGCATTAACAACATATCCAAATATATTTGCATAGTAACAGTAAAAATCCTGCTTTTTAGAATGGTATGCCTTTTTCCTCCCAAAAGTGTAAATCAAAATGATTTTTGGAAGATCTTGGTCTTGTGTTTCCAGGTACTGTATACACAAATACAGTTTAAAAACTCCACAGGTCCCTGCCAGATATTAAGTGTATATTATCAACAGATGGTTTTGATAAAAAGCCCAGCCTCTACACACACACTTACTCACTCAGTACCAGCCTGGCTCCTCATACATTTTCATCTGAAAAGTCTGAAGGCCCTTAGGTGTACATTTTGTGCACAGGGGAGCCCATGGCTGCATGAGGCATTCACAGCCCCAGTGGCCCCTCATTCCAGCCGGCCCCGTAACCACGCCGTGGGTCTGCTCTTGCACACAGAGCCCCTGAGCATCACCAGCACCCAGGTCAGTGGGACAGGTCCCCTGGGCCCTGCCAGCCTCCCAGGCTGTGATTTCCAACCAGCCCGTGAGAATTCACCTTTCCATGAGAGCTCGAGTGCAGCGCTCCCCCAGAGGAAAGCACCCACCCTGATACCCCTGCTCGCTGTGAATCTCCTTAACAAAGACCACCTCGCTCCCGGGGCAGCAGGGGCAGAGCCCCCAGTGTCCCCGGGGAAGAAGCTCTGTAAGATGAGTTTTCCAGAAGCAAGGAAAAGCTACAGATCAGCCTCGATACAGCAATCAATGAAAACTCTCTCTTGTTCGAGAATTCAACGCTGGCCTGAGTTCGCTTAAAACATGATCATGAAAGGCATGCACGTTGGAGTTGCTGCTTCCTCAGGCACTTTTGAAGATGCAGTCTGATTACTCTTCCAGTGGAAAGATAAGCTTCTTTAGAGCTCCCTCTGTTGAAAAACAGAAGGAAAAACCCGAAATTTTAATTGTCCCAGCAATTTCTACAATGACTGACCATTTTTATACAAGAGAGGAAAACAGGTTATAAGATATAAAAAGAGCTAAATTATCTCAGGTGTTAGTAACCATAGGAGAATATGTAGGTACCGTGTTATAAAAAGAGTTATAAAAGGAGAGAGAGGGAGAGAGAATGAGATTTGAAGCTCTCAGCATTGGTTTGTCTGAGTTTTTCAGTGGCAGACTCTGACCATACAGGGGTAAGCTCAGCTTTAGTGTTCCATTCATTATTTGTGGGTCACAAATGACCCTACGTTTGATGTGGATGGTTTACTCAGACTAACAATTTGAGTGAAATGTTAGCAAAGTCCTGAGAGCACTAAAGGTGTACACAATGAGTGTACTGAAATGACTGAGCAAGCTAAACTAGAAGGACATTTCGAAGCCCCAGTTGTGACAGTAACTGATGTGACATTTTAAAAGGACCACAAGGTACCTAATTTTGTGCTAAAGGCCAGAGAACAGAGATAACACCTTGACGGTGAAAGTAGCTAGAGCATGCCTGGCAGCAGAGCATAAAAAAAAATCAATGGGATTGCAGGAGATTTACTACATAACAGACATCGATATGATACTTTTTCACCATGAAATTTTAAAGACAAGTAATTTTATGTGGATTTATGCCATACATGGAGACTAATGATTTTACTCAGTCAAACCTACCCTCTGTGTTGGTATCTTTAACTTCACAAGCACATAAGGAAACCCAGTTCAGCTCTGCTCAGCTCTTGTTTCTCCCTCTGCTCACCAGGCAGGCTTCCCTACCAAGCTGAGAGCTGAACCTACCCCACCCCAACTACTGCCTTCTACCCCTTTCCCTTCCAGAAAACAAGGAAGACCTAAGAGTGTCAGCACCTTTGCTATGAGTGGAACCAGGGGCAGGCATACTTTAATTTACAGCTGTAAACTGAAGGCAAAGCTGCCACTGCATTGCCCAGCCAGGCACACACACGCTGCACACCCCCAGGTATCCCCACAAACCTCCAAGGCAGCTCTTCCAGCCGAATTTAGTGGGTGTGGAATTGTTGTAACAGTTATCAGCCAGAGTTATGACACTAAAAGGGGGATACTATCACTCACTCATGACGACAAGAAAAACGAAGGCAGGCAGAAAAGCTGTGTGACACCAACAAGTGGCACTGCCCCCTCCGTGCTGTAGCAGCCGCCCCACAGCACAAGGGACACTGCCCTGCAGACTGGAGTCCTGCAGCTCGGTCCTGAGGGGCTCGTGGAGTGGGTGCTCTCGAGCGCACTTCATCACGTGGCAGGCTCACCATTCACAGGTTACCTTTTCTTCCACAAGCTCCGGGTTCAAATTCTCCTTAGCTATTCACTCAAATGCCACACTTTCCATTCTCTGGTGAGAGACCAGCAGCCCAGAACCCACTGTCCCTCTGGGAAACACCAGGGGACCACCAAGAACTGGGGAAATGGGCTGCTGGGACCACCTGTCCAAAGAAAAAGTGAAGGCCAAACTAGAAGTAGTCTCTGATTCTCCAAAAAGGATGACTCTGGAGATTAGAGTGACTCTTCCAGCTCCCTGAGCAACCTGTGGTGGCTGTGAGTGGCCCTGAGCTGCATTGTTTGGCCACTGTCTCCCAACAAGCCAGGAAGAGCAAACAGAAACCCTCACTGCCCCCACAGGGCCAAATTTGCCTGGAAAAGCAGCATTAACATTTCTGGTATCCCCAGGTTAATGCAAGCATGTTTTTAACAGGAAAATAATTACCACATCAGAGCACACAGTGCAATTAGCATTAAGGTGCAGCTTGATTTTAAACATATATATATAGCAAGAGTCACATCTCCAAAAACCACCCTGCTTGATGAAGTGATAGGGATATTGCAAGGGTGTAAACAAGGCAGCCACATCTTTACTCTGAAAGCAGCTCATGCGTCAGGTCCCACCGCTGTTGCGAAATTTTGATGCTGCTGCACCACTGCGGCTGATGTGTTTCAGGGCACCTTCATAACTCAGGTGAAAGACACAGGAAATGAGGTGAATGCAAACATTGTGGAGAGGGTTGGGATTTTTTCTCTTTGCCTTGAAAGAGACACAAATAGCTGAAGGCTGGAGGTCACTGGAGCCCCCCAGCAAGTCTTTGTAATAATAGACAGCAATCTCCAGGTCTGCAGGTGATAAGCTATCATTTTTCAGAAATACTTTGTATGCCTCCTGCTGAGCTTTTCTGGCGTTCAAGGGACAGATCAATATTTGGTATTTTCACTGCGCTTGAGGTGCTATTGTTCTTTGTATCTGAAAACAGAGTAACTGGTCAGATGTTTATAAAGGTAGCCAGGGCAGCATCAGAAGGAATGCAAATCAGAAAAAAAGCTAAAATATATTAAAACAAGTGAAAAAATCTTCAAACTCAAGGTTAGTACAAAGGGTTCTACCAAAACAAAGAAACACTTTATTTCCTGAGCAACATATAGAGCAACTGTGAAGTGTCCACAGTTATGAGCTACTGATTCCCTTAGTGAAATTATATCTAAAAATTGGAAGTGAACCCAAACCAAAAGCCATAATAAGGGGCTGTTTTATGTCTTCCAGGCAGTATTATTAGAATGGTGTTTTTGTAGATTAAAGAACAGGTGTATTAGACTTACATGTTTCCCACATTTTAGCTAATGGACTTCAGGGATTTCACTCACTTTTGAATGAATGAAGCCGGTGCCAGGTTACATTTCTGTTTTCATGTGGCGTGTTTAGTAGAGAGAAGGACCAACAATGTTTGTCTGTTTATCAGCTATTGTCATACTTCATGCCACATTTTCTTCAGTTGCTGTTAGCAAACACAACCCACATTTTCATCAATGAAAAGTGAAAAGCTGCATTGTTGGAAAGAAAACCCCAACACCAGAAAACCAAGACAAGCAAGGGGGTCTGCACATCCCAAGCCAGCCATTGAACTGTGCTGTACTGTCTGGGCTTTGCAGACAAAAACGACACCAGAAAGGTTTCTGTTTCTGTGTTGTTGTGCAGTCACTAAAGCAACAGTGCTGTCACCTTGTCAGGCGGCAGCCACTGCTCAGACTCTCAGCTGCACGTGGCTTCCATAGCAAACTGGCCTTGGCTCTGCTCAGCAGTTGCTTAAGATGTTTTAGAGATGTGGCAGGACTACATATAACCGCATCTAAAAATGGCCACCGCCACAGATCTGAGGACTACAGCGTGTAAGGAAATGTACAGCTCAGCCTTCAGCCTCAGCACCCCTTCTAGCTCAGTCTCCTGTCTCCTAGGCACCCTGTTCATTATAGTACAGCAGGAACGAGGTTAAAACCTCAGCTCTGAAGAGTACAGACTACAATAGATTGCTAAGAAATTAATATGTCCATTTTTATTATTTTTATTTATTTATTGTTTATATTTTATTGTTTATAGTTTATTGTTTATTATTATTCCATCATTTTTTCTGTCTACTTTCAGCTCTATAGCATATGGAAACACAAGGGCAAAACAGAGTAATAAAGGAATTAAATGGTTTATCATAGGCTGCAGGAGAGCAATAACTCAGTGTCGATGTCGCACTGTATGGACACAAACACACATAGCTGAAGCAGGCCGAGGAGCTAAAAAGGAGAGCTAAAAAGAGAGAGTCAAATGAGAGTCAAAAGAGAGTTAAAAGAGCCAAAAGAGCGTCCAAAAGGAGAGGGCAGAACCCTCTGACCTTTATTTATATGTTCTTAGAAATCACCATGGATTGGAGGTAGAAATTACCACCTCTCAATCACACTGGTCAAAGGACAAATCCATCCCATGTCTCCGCCTAGGAGAATGGAATGAAAACAACAAGGACAGTTAGCAAAACCATGGCCATGTTTACAACAGCATGCGTGAGAAAGTACCACAGCAAAGAGAAACATTGAAAAACTGCAAAACTCAGGACAACAACTCAGTCTGGTGATACCACCGGCCCCGAAAGGCTGGGGTCTCTAGGGCTTCCCAGCCTTGACCCTGCCCCTGATGCTGCTCTTCTCTGCAGAGGTCAGTGAACTGTCCAGAATAAGTCCCCTCAGTTATGCAGCCTAGGGCTGCATCTTGTGGCACAGACCTCTCTGGAGGAAACCAGTGTTTATTCTCTTGAAGTCTCTTGTGCATTATAGGCGATCAACAAGCAGACACACATCAGCCCACAGCTCTTCCCTGGACACCGAGGAGGTTCATGTCTTCAGCACTGTGCTGAGGGCACTGACAGCACAGCCGGAGTCACCTGGCTGGGGGAAAACCCTCCGCGGGCCTGCTCAGGACCCTGAGAAGAGCCCGAGCCGAAGGACCACAGGGTGTTTTGCCAGTGCTTGGGAATCACAGTGGGAGAGCCGATCCAAGCTGTCCCAGGCGCCACAGCAGAAGCGGCCGTGTCTCCCAGGGCCAAGGCAGGCACAGCACAAGCACCAGACTGGTTCTCTTGGCCTTAGCCCAGCTGAGAGGCCACAGAGATGGGTCAGCCTCACAGAGGGCAGATCCTCCCTCTCCTCCTGCTGTCTGAATGAGGGCTAGAGCCAGAGCCCTTGCCCCAAGAAGTAACTGCTCTGTGACGCAGCTGGCGACAGGCAGGAAGCTCTTCACACCAGTGAGAGGCAAACAGCAATGGTGCAGCTGCAGCAGTAACAGCACTGCAACCAACTGGCTGCAGTTCAGTCCTTTTAACCCCTTCAGCAAGTGCTCCACAAACACAGTTGTCAATGGAGACTCATCATTAATTAGCTGTGTTTTTAATGGCATCACACAGGGTTGCTTCTTGACAGTAGGCTTTTTAGTATCTTTACCTGTAAACTGGAAAAAAATTCAAACTGTTTGGATATTAAATCCACAGATGACACATCCGTTTGAGAATGGCAAATAGTAATAAGAGCAGGGCTCCAAGACAAACCAATTGCTTGACAGAGTGGCTGTGTGCACTGTAAGTAGTCAGATGTAAGTCTGTGCCTTTGGCCTGAAAACTGCAGGCCACAGCTCGCTCCTTGATGGGGTGGTTTGCAGGGGAAGCAGCATCCCATGAAACTCTATGGCCAAAATGATTCACCCAAGCCTCAGGTCACAAAGTGGGAACCCTGGCTAAAGCAGAGATGACATATTCCTGCTGCATATTCTGTTGGTATAAACCTTGAAAAAAATACCATAGTTCTGATAACCTTAATTCAAGCAGGAAATATAAAAAAGGATGGAAGATTCAGAGTTACGAGACAATGTCAAGTCCCAATACAAGAGACCAGGTGTCAGGCTGAGGGAGGCTGGTCTGCTTGGTTTAGTCTTGTCTGATTTAAAAGTGGTCTTTTAATGTTAAGGAGATTGTGTTTGTTGCACCATACCTGTGCAACAACCCCTGTTGTCCAAAATAAGCTAGGAAAATGCATATATTTCTCCCTTTTACATACAACTTTTTAGGACTTATGGTGGAAGAGGGAAAATTGATGTTATTTCCCTGAAGTAGCAAACATTTAATGCAGCCGGGATATTCATGCTCTTTATGGCATTATACACCTTTGATGCACAGGGTTGAGCAAAACTTTTAAGACTGATCATATTGTTAAGGGACAGGACAATAATTGTTTCGTGTTCCTGTGTACTGTAGTGCATAGTTTGCTTTCCAGTTAATCTGGGAATGTCACTTAACAAGTTTCATGTTAGTGTAACGATCTAAGACCAGAATGAAGCTCTCACTCCAGATCTCTTTCAGTGGGACAAGGCAGTTCACAGCTTTTGTTCTTTTATATAATATCAACAGTTTGAATTCTGTTATAGGGTGTGTTTTGCAACCTGCAGTTTGTAGATGGGTGTGAAGTGGGTGTTCTGAAGACCATCCTAGAATTTTTAAAAAAACCCCAAACACACGGTGGTAGTGGGCAAGGCTTGATGAAAACATGATTTCTGCTGATCTTATGGTCCTGCCTACATGAGCAGAGCAGTATTGTGATGTTAACTGTGATGGCAAATCCTTCAGGTTTTGAGCGAGCTGTCTAATTTTGACCCTCTTGCTTCTGTATCCAGTCAGGTCAGGACACACAGAGTTTCTTTAATCCACAGCAGAGAGTGGGATCAGCTAACACTAGTGAAAATCCTGAAGATGGTATATGTTGGGTAATAAACATACAGGCAAAGAACTTAATTCTCATAAAGGGAGTTCCCTTTGCAGTGCTGTGAGGAACACAAAGAAATCCTGTTTTGACTAGTTAATTGAGCAAACATTCCATCCTGCCCTAAAATATGCTTGCTATGCTTTTTCAGATTTTTTTTAGAAGCATATCGCTCCTTAGCATGGTCATGTCTCTACCAGTCTGAGGAGCAACTGTCTGTTCCAGCCCCTGGGGCTCACCTGCTGCTCCCCACTGCCGTCAGGATGGATTTCTATAAAGAGAGTGTTGGCTGCAGCAAATCATTTCACGCAGTGGGAAAATGAAGACTTGAACATTTACCACTAGATTGATTGTGCTGCCTACTCCCCCCAGCTGCTCCCTGCCTTGGCTGCTCCCCCCGTGCCACTTCTGGCAGCTGCCGGCCCTGCTTTGCTCGCCCACCTCTCCCAGAGGCTCTGCGTGAGCCCTTTTCCACTGGCTGCTGCTCTGGCTTGCTCCATACAAAATCCAAGCCTCTCCCATCGCTGGCAAAACTCCTCAGAAGTCTTCCCTCATCTCTCTGGTGCTCCGACTTCTCCCCCTCTCCTTGCTGTGCTTCCCCATTACACACAAGGCCCCTTCACCACCCCTGGCCTGGCCCCTGAGCCTGCTGTCCCCATGCCGTGCCACCCTGTGCCTGCATTCCCGGTCCCTTCCCACAGCACTGCGTCCCCATAAACACGCCGGGCCGGAACCACGTTGCCAGGCTCTCTGTTTTCTGTGCTGTACTCTTGACATGTTTCCAGCCTGATGCAAAGCGTATTCAACCAACAGAAAGAGCTGCTTTGACTTTAATGGATTTCAAATGAAGACTCAGACTAAGTCTGCACAGCAGCACAGAAATAACAACTGTGTTGTGCACAGATACCCAAGCCAGCTTTAAACGAATTAGGTGGGATCCCATAACCATCTAATCATACAGGGAGCTCAGTACTGGGTACTTTACCCTAATGAACTGTAAGCTGGTCAAAGGAGAAAGTCTGTCTTTGCTTTAGTCCAGTTCCAATGGAACACCACTTGCCCATTGCCTTTTAAGAAACATCTCCTACTATTTAAAATCAAACCAGCACATGCCAAGGTGATCTCTCCTTTCGTAGTAATGCAACTATACAGAGCAACTGTCTCCAAGTTCAGTGTCTCATCTCTCCTCTCTCACCTGCCTTCTGCACACTGAACAAACATTACATGTACCTACAAAGACAAAATTATACAAAAGGACAGGAAATGTGGAGTACAATAAAGTAGGTGATTTAGCTATCAATTAATTAGGGATGAAAAAAAGTAACAAATCCCTTTTTCCACAGTATACACAGATACTGCTCTACCTTTTGATGTAAAAAGTGTAAGGGTTGGTATTACATCCTTTCAAAATGCACAAATAAGACACAGGAATTCCCAGCAAAAAGCACCGGTTTTCCCTTGGAAGCCAGAGATGGTAACACCTGTAGTCTTAAACAAGAGGCTTAAATAAGTTCCCTCTCATGCCTCAAAAAATCCCAAAGCGGAGCTTGTAAGCAGCTACTTGGGGTGAGACACGATCCTTTGGAACTGCTCCTTTCCTCCAGGGCAGACCTGCCACAGCTCGCTGCTGCTTTTGGAGGTTTTGCTCACCAGTGACCACAGACTCTCTAATCAATGACAGCCAAAACTTAGGAGAAGGAAAAATGGGGTGTGCTGAGGAAATGCCTCCTAAAACCCCAACATTCTTCCAAATTCATGCTTCTCCATCCTCACTGTGTGACAGAAGGTGGCCCGTGGCCAGCCTGGACAGCAGCTGTGTGACAGCAAGTCAGTGACACTCAGAGGCACTCACTGGCCCTGCTGCCTCACCAGCACTGGCACAGGCAAAGGCCAAATTCAGCTTTGTGTCCTGCACATCTCCTCAGAGGGCTCTGGGGCAGCCTTGCTGATCCAGTGCATTTAATGCCACTATCAGGTGCACAATGAAAAGAAATGCCCCACTCATTGTAGGGTATGCACTACTTGCTTCAGTATTTCCAGTCTCCCCAAGCAAAGGCCTGCACTATAACTTTGGGGCTTTACTGTGTTTTGAATATTCTTCTATGTCTTTTCTGGTACCAGCAACAGATAATAGATTCAAAGTCTTAAAAATATAGGTTTATGTAAGACTTGTCTCACTGATTTTTTTAAAAAACATAAAAATTCCAATTTTTTTCCTAAGTTGAAAATGTTACAGTTTCAATTAACATTTTCTGGAGTGTTCAAATATTTCAGCAAGTTTATCCTAGAGTTAAATCCTATATTTTGTTTTTTGTATACAAAGAGTGTACATACTCTTTACAAAATGGATGTTGTTGTAACTATTTTTCGAATCCCATCCACAAGGCACTTACATATTTTTAAACAACAAAATATAAGCAAAAAGTATAATTTGTTATCTATAATCTTGGATCAGTCTCAAGACCTTTACTAAAGTTAATGATTGCCTGTCTCCATAATTAACATATTAGGTGATGTGCCTCATTCCACCTAATGTTAATGTTTTACTTTTTAGGGAGAAACTTAATAGTGCCAACTTATAATTTTGACTTACTAAGAAAACTGGGGTTTTTCCCCAGTCACACAAACTTAAGCTATTAGAGATAAGTTTAAAACAGCAAATGACAATTACATCAAATACAGGCAGTAAAAAGCTGAAGTAAGTACAGATAAATTAAAAAAAATTATTATAACAGCATTCTTTTTAAAGGAAAAAAAAAAAACTTCCACAGAGAGATGAACTGTATTTTGCTTAGAGTCAAAATACAGCTGGGCAGGACACGGTATGTTGTAGACCTGACAGGCTCAAACAGACATTGTGTGAATCCCAGCAAGTACAGTTCTCGACCAGGGCACTGATTTGCTCAATCAAGCCATCGTGCAACAAAGAAATTTAAATTAGTGGGCTCTATACCAGCCAACAGTGCCACCTCTGTGGGTGACATTGCAGGACCAAGAACATGAAAACCAAGTTTTAGTGTTGTTAATGTTGGTTTCTGTCTACAAGGACAGACACAGCAAAATTAGATTAAGTTACACAGCACAGCTTGACAGGAAATCTAATTGGAAAAGACAAAGTGCACTGCAGAAATACAAATTTGCTTCAAAAAGGCTATGAGTAATCTCTATTGCCAGCATTAAAACAGTGATATCTATTGTTCTTGTAAAGCCTTCATTTATTCCAGTGACATTACTGGTCTGTTTTGAGTCTAGAGTTAATGCTGGGGCTTAAGTGTACTTTGAACTGTATCGACACTTGAAGGGAGATAAACACCTGATTGAGAGAGAAAAGGCAAGATGATGAAAGCAGCAATCTCACAGCTTGACTCCAGACTGAGCTCAGACTGCAGGGGAAAAAATAAAATAAAGCCAATTCCCCCAAAATGCGACGGCATAGTGGTTCTCCCCACCTCTGGCTTGCAATTTTGCTCATTACCTGGAACTGCGCCAGCCTTACAGACTTCTCATCTGCGCGGTGCGGGTGTGACAAGAGGCGCTTGGCCGCTGTAAGCAGAGCGATGGCACTCGGGGCTCAGCCACTGCTGCCCGTCCCACGGCAGCCCCACGGCCCCGCACACCCCGCACACCCCATCTCACGGCCCCGCACACCCCGCACACACCCCGCACACCCCATCCCACGGCTGCACACGGGGCTCAGCCCCTGCTGCCCGTTCCATGGCAGCCCCACGGCACCCGCACACCCCGCAGACGGCGCTCGGCGAGCTGCGCTCCCCTCTCCAGCAGCCCTGCACACCCCCCGGGTTCAAATAAACACCAGGACTTTACTTCAAGGCAGGGCTGTCCGGTGCCACCCCCACTTTCGGGGGTGGAAGTTGCTTCGCCACCTCCCCGGTAAATGTGGCCAATGTCTTCCTCCTCCTCTGTGCCTCTCAAGTGGAGGCTCCATTAACCCAGAGCGCTGCCTCAGCAAAGCCTGGGCCAGAGCACCCAGAGTACAACACTGCACCTTAACGTGTCACTTGAAAGCTACATTTTCTTTTGAATTTTTAAATAGTTATACAGAGTTCAAAATTAGAATTTTTTCAGGGTGATATTGCCAAACACATTTTTCAGAATTTTCTGAATTTCTGTAAAAGCAATCCCAGAATTTTTACTTTCTACTCCAATGTGAATTGGGGTTGCAGGCCCTCCAGGGCAGACCTTCACAGCAGAATTGTGGCAGAGCCCATCTCTGTCTGTGGTCCTGCTACACACGGGCTCACTTCATAGACTCACAAGTGAAAAGTGAGATGAAACTCCTCTGTGCTCCAGCAGGAGTTTTCCAGTGGGCATCCCTAGACTTTGCAGGAAGGAGTAATCCTGTGCAGGTAATCTTGAAAGACCCAATGTTTGATCTACAAAACATTTTGCTTCTGGAAACTCTGTCTTCATGAAAAAAAATAGAAATATAGCTGATTTCTACAGTCAGGAGACCCAAGGAAATTTTTCTTAAATCGTTTTTTCCAAATTCTAGATCCAATAATTACACTCTTCCTTCCCCACATTCTCTTTTCAGTTCGGGTTAATTTCTAAGCTGACACTGTGGAAGTCCAGGACACCAGGATCTACTATTAAACAAAGCTTTCAGCACACAGATTGCTGTACTGAATTAATTTTAAATGCCTCTCAGCTTTTTTCTCCCCACAAATCACTTCAAGTAAATTCTCCTTCACACTGACACCAGTGACAGCACTTTGTCATCCAGCTATTCCTTCAGTTCTGTGTATTATTTGGACCACAGACTATAATTTACTGTGAGGAAGGTTTTTAAAATAGCTAGAGATAACAGGTGCTGAACACAGCTATTGTAGAGTCAACAACTTTAGAAACCACCCCAAAACTTGCACGGAGAAATTACAGATATGTACCAGTGCATAAGGCACATCTACTCTAGGCTTGGGTGCACTGCCACAGCTCCCTGTTCAGCAAGTCCCGCTGTCCTTGGAAAGGCAGCAGATTCTCGGTTCCGAGATTCCCGGATCTCAGAAATGACTGCTGGGAATTCCCCGGCAGCCCCGGGGAGCGCAGGAGGAGCCCGTTCCGCACCCAGCATTACCACCTAGCGGACACGGGCTGCTCTCCTGCGGCTCCGCTCCGGCCCTCGCAGCGGCTCCGCACGGGATAACCCCACTCCGCCCTTGGCTGATGGGTTAATCAACGAGTAAAGTGCTGTGCCTGTGTTTGGAGCACACTTACTTGTTCTGAGTGCCCTACCGCTGCAGCCACACATCCAAGGAACCACAGAAAGACACATTAAAAATTCAAGCATGGGCTAAATCAAATCTTCCAAAGTTATTCAGTCTCAGCTTGACACTCCCTGTCATTTTTCAACCTTTTCTTAATGCTTTCTGCTTTATTAAAACACTTAGCATTTCTGAACTCTGAAAAATACCAAGCTATCCTTCAAGACTCTTTGCTTTATAAATGTATTAAGGACACTATTAACATGCTTTGGTTCAAAAGGAACGAGTGCCTTGTTAAATGTAAAACCACATGAAACCTAAAGCCAAGAGAAAAGTCCAAAGTAAAGCATCTGGGACTGGACTGCAAAGCTATTTAGGTACCAGACTCCTGCTGATTTAGGAACCAACATACCTTGTAGACTAAAGCTGATTTATGATTCCCTCGGGGAATGCTGCATTTCATCACCGAATTTTCTGTTACCATAACACTTTGTCAACATCCTTATTCCGTGCTTTGCACCTCTTCTTGAATTGTTAATCTCCATTCTGCAAAGTCCATTAAAAGAGACTCTCTTTTTCTTCCATTTCCTTTCATACTGCTAGACTGCTTTGAGTACCTTGAATTTCTGCTACATTCCAATCCTATCAGTCTCCTGCAATGCATGTAGGTTTATGGTGTTGTATATATTAAAAGATTACACAAATTTAACTGAATCAATTTACAGCTCCAGATTATTCTGATTAGAACATGACATTTTTTTCCTGTACTTCTATAATCCAGAAGCCTGTGTTCAGATGGACTCATCAGTATCCCTCACAACTTCAGTGGGATTTAGACATTTCTGTCCATTACTGAGATCCCAAAGATCCCTAGCTTTCTGCTACTCAAGCACTACTCCTTCTTGCAATCAGTCTTTTCCCTATTACTGTATTTGATTGCAGAACAAGAGGCCATGCAGTGCCTAAAATTTAGGCAAAAATCCAGTGTTTTAACTGGCCAGATAAATCTGAAAAAGAATGACCTGCCACTTCTAAATCCAAAAGCTTAAAGAAGCCCGTCAGGGCACATTTCCCACCAAAGCCAAGTCTAGCAAGGAACTCACCAGGGACTAAGTGGGTACAGAGGTAGATGGACGTGGCTGTTACGAGGGGCACACAGAAGCACTTGGGCCATTTGAGGAGCCTTCAGTCTTTTTTCTGTCTGAATGCTGCACATTTCTGACTTAAAAGCAATTTTAATTAGATTCTACCAATCAAAACCTAAGAGCCGGGCAACCCAGTAAGCTCCATGGAACACAACACTATGAAAAATGATTCAATGTTCAAAAGCAAACCGTGTTATCTCCTTCCTCGTCATTCTCTGCTGTTGGCTTAATGCACTGCACCCCAGGGTCATCGTGTGTCCCGAAACGGAACCTTCGCAGACCGCACTGGGAAGTGATCCTGGCTGCATCCAGAACAGCAGCCCTTCCCACAATGTGACCTGTGGCTTTCCATGGGGACCCCTCAACGAGGAGTGTGTGAAGCAGTGAGTGAAGTTCTGGCTTTGAACCATGTGCCCCAGGAGAGAACAGCTCTGCCCAGGCACAGCCCAGACAGGGCAAAGGAACCCTCCTTCCCGCTGGTGCACATTAGTCAAACCCAGTGCTCTGTCTTACATCCCTTTCAGACTCACAAACTCTCTTCAGTTTGCCAACAGATATCTCTCCCCTTTGGTTTTACTTCACCCCAAAAAGTTTGGGTAACTTTATTTTACAGAATACTTCCCTGTGTTTTTGTAGAATAATCGCTCATTTACATAACCAACTGCAAGACGAAAATAGCAAATTACAATAAAAATACATTTCTCTAATCAAGTATGATTATTACATGTATTATAGTACTAAGCAAGGGGCTGAGCACAGCTCTTTCTGTTCAGGCCACACCAAAACCTGCTAATTTGATTTAACATGACAGGGTTAAAAAAAGCCATTTATTGCTTGCACCATGCCCAGTGAGGCACCGACCCATGGGTGTGCCCTTCTGCAGTAGGGCAGCAGAACCCCCAGCGCTGGAGCAGCAACTGCACTGTAGCTGAGTGGAGCAGGAAATCAATGCTTCCAGCCTTTGAGGAACAAAGCAGGATTGCTCCGAATTTTCTGAATCTGCACCCCTGCCTGGAAACATCCTTATGGAGGAGGGTTCGTGATCACAGACACAAAGACACACAAACCTCTTGAGCATTTGTTTGTTTTCTTCACCTGTGAAGACACATGGGGAGATCAAACTTTGTGGAACTACAGAGTCACCCATGGATGATATAGTAAAGAAATCTGCTTGGTTTCCTGTGACTGTCCTCAAGTTAGCTTCTACCTTCATCAGGCAGAAAGGTGATTTATATTAGAAGAAAGGGGTATTTCGTGAGGCACCTTACTTCTGATGGACAGATACCAAGCCAGCCCTGCATCCACCACAGCCTACACTCTGAAGTTCACGAGGAGGCCAGGGAGCCCATTCCAGTCAGCACTGCAACTTCAATCTCTCAGAGAAATAAATTCTGCCCAATTAGCAGCTCTATACTAATAAAACTGCATACTAAACTGAAGGGGATATATTAATTTCACTGTACTGGTTTATCTACAGCAGTACAACCTGTGAGCATGCAAGGCTTTGGTGTGCATATAAAGAAAATACATTTTCTCTTGAGACAGTGGGGTAAGACTTAATTCCCTTAAAGTCAGCAGAATGACAGTGGGGGTGATTGAGGCCCAGTGTCTCTGATAATGAATATTCCTGTAGCTGAATCCCCTTGCAGGCCAATTAATTACCCCCATACCCTGCTGGTGCATTCCAAATTTTATTTTTATTTCAAAATCAAAGTTAAATAACTAGAAAAATCATGTGGCTGAGCCAAACTGTGACTTTATGGGTTTTAATTTTTGAGATTAAAGTGAAGTACAAAGACACACCCAGTCAGCAAAGTCTGGAGACAATAAGATGTAAAGCAATCCTCCTTCTGACCTCACATTAACACAGAAATCACCCTACAGCATGCAAGTGTCAGCCAACAACGGCACCTACTTATTTCCTGTCAGCTTGTCCCTTTGATCTAACCTGATCCTTCTTCACTTTATTAAAAACGTTCTAATCTTTTGTCTTTGATCTCCCTGTAGGATTCTTCAAAGAGCTTCAAATTAGCAAACACGCAAACAACAAAAAAATGTACTCTGTATCTGCAAGAAACAATGATGTGGGGAGCCGTTTCCTTCCTCAACACACAAGTTTAATGAGGGGCAGCATTTTAAAGCCAAAAGATGCCATAGTTATCTGTTGTTTATTGGCATTGGGGTGGATGACAGAGCCCAAGCTTTTTTACTGGGGGTGGTTTGCTCTGAAGGTGTAACAAGGCAGCCCAGCAGGGGTAGCAAAAAAGCCATGTGCATACTTCATTCAGCACGCCAGATGAAAGGATTATGTCACATTCAAGAGCAACAAAGAGCTCTGTTTAAGTTTGTACCAGGCTGGAACTGTGGGGCAGCCGTTAAAGACCACCAAGGTTTTAAATAAAACCGGACACTTTTAAGTTTTCTCCAGCTTTCCTTGCGGTAAATCCACCCAATATGAAGGGAATGTCAGTATCTCCCACAAGGAAGATCTCCGAAACTTTAAAAGGGAAAAGATGTATAATGTATTTTTATATATGTAAAACCCATTTGTCTATTTTAAACATCTATGTATGCTTTCTTTTTATTAAAAGAATTCAAGGACACCACCATATTATTTTTGTTTCATCTTAAACTTATTTAACAGCAAATAAATATTTTTAGCAAGGAAGAGCACTACTACAGGATCTCTTTTACGTCAAACAGTTATAGCACCATTCATCTCCTACAACTTCCATTTAGCTCCAAAGGTACACATTTCAAACAGAATTGGTGGTTTTTATTATTGAATGCTGCTTATCTCTGAAAAAAGTTATGAGGCCAGGTTAGAGAGACCCTATAGGCTACGCTGTAAGTTCCTGGCATGTGCATCTGCCTCTTACTGCAGATTCCTGTTTTTGACTCTTATTCTGTGGGGTCATAGATCTGTAACCAGGTTGAAATAGCCCAAAATATCTTTGCCACATGAGCCAGGTCACCCCAATCTCCCCATGACTGCAGTTAATAACCCAAGGCACAGATCACTGCCTACTGACGTCAATGAGTCCTTTTCCCAGGTCCATGAGATCCTAGGTATGAGTGCTAAGACAGTAAAACTCCTCAGGAATGACTCAGTGGAAATATAACTAAGCAGGCTTTGACCCAAGCTGGTACACTTGAACCTTGGCCAGTACTCCTTATACCATGCTCATAGCTCTAGGATTAGAGTGGGTGAAGTCCCTGTACTCATTTAATTTCACTTCTTTGTCATCCTAAAATCCACTGTGATTACAGGTAGCAGGTACATGAGCTGAGAATTGAATGTGACCTAGGCAATAGAGCATTATAACTCACCCAGCTCAAAATTCTGTAATTCGTGTGAAAAGGCCATTGAAGATCAACACTGATCATTATTTATCGAGAACTCCAGTGAGGCTCTAGATGATCAGAGAATCATTAAGATTGGAAAAGACCTTTAAGATCATGAAGCCCAACCATTAACCTAACACTGCCAGGTCCACCACTACACCATGTCCATGTACATCTACATGTTTTTTGAATATTTCCAGGCACAGTGATTCCATAACTTCTCTAGGCAACCTGTTCCAATACTTGATAATTCTTCCAGTGAAGGAATTTTTCCTAGTATCCAATCTGAATCTCCCCTGGTGCAACTGGAGGCCATTTCCTCCAGTCCTGTTCCAAGGGAGCCAAGTGTTGGCCCCTGCTGTTCTGTCCTGATGCCCTGTACTGGCTCGTGTAGTACTGATTTTCTTGAGCACCTCAGGAAATATTGCTGCTAAAGCACAGACTGCCCAGCCACAGAACTATGCCAACTGCTCTTTCGTTGTTTGGATTGATGTCTATAATGGGGTTTGGAAATAAAGCAAATAAAGAAAAAAAAATACCTATTTTAGATGAAGTATCAAAAGCACAACAAAATGGCACAGACTTGTCAGGATAGCTGAACAAAAAAGGTATTGCCTTTCCTGAAAAGCCTGGAGCTCTAAAATGAGCAGCTCTGCTAGCACAGCGAAGCCCTTTAGTTAATCCAGGAGTTTCCAAATAAATTTAAATCAACTGTAAATTGAAAACTTCATGAAAAGTCATAGTCAAGGTCTGAACTTGTCAAACCCATTGGTTACCCACTTTACTGACTTAGAATGACAAAAGTGGTGTTTACAGTAAGTCCGAAGCCACACAGAAATGTTCAACAAAAGCTGCTCCAGATTTATTTAACTTTTTTTCGCAGTTCACTAGCACTCAACAACAAACAACATGCTCTGCTTTTGTCCTGTGTGAGGGATCTTTCTAGCACAAGTTGTCTCTTGTGGCTGTTGCTAATGATGAAAGGCAGAGCTCAGCCTTTCTAGGAATTACCACATACTTGAGAGCGTTCCAGATGCATGGGCGCAGGCCAACTTCTTGACATGGAACTCTCCCCTCCGCTGCATCCTCCCTGCAGCCTGCTTCCAGACTCTGCAGGATGATCCATGCCCCAGCTGCTTCCATCTCCCCAGCCAGGGACAGCCCCGTGCAGCACGGGCAGCCACGCTGAGCGCCCTCTCCACACAGGACTGACTGGTGCACAGGTCTGGGCTCAGAGTGTTTCCTTAGAGGAAAGACTACATAAATATCAAAAAATAGTTTTGAGAAATCCTGAAAGTGTGTCTACTTGTGAAACCACAGCACGTAAAATCCAGTGACTGACTATGACAACCTGAGTACAAATTCTTTTGTGAGTACACTTTTCTGAAATTTCAAGTACATCCAGCAGGTTTGGGAACTCTGGTTTTAACAGAATATCAGGATTTTATACTTTTCTTCTTTCAGAAAAATCCATCTAAGAAGGAACACAAAAGAAAAATTAAGGACATAATAAATTATGTTTGGGCAGTACTAGCCCTCTGAAATGTTTAGTTTTAGGACTACTTTTTACCTGATCTTTTTTGACAATCCCCATGTGCCACAAAACTAAAAAAAACTTGAAATTTTCTTTCAGAGAAGGTAGAGCAATTCAGTTACTAGTATTAAAGTTTGACTGAGTTTGAGCTAGAAGCCAAAAAGCATCCTCTTCTCTGCTGAATTCTCATTAATAACCCAAGTTGTTTAGCTGTTCTCTCTGAAAGCCAAATAAAAAGTTAACAGCAGGATATTTCAAGAACATCTAAGCATAAACATTATACCTGAAATAGGTAAAGATAAAGAACAAATGAGGTAAAACTGTCTTCGTTTTACTTGACTGAGCCATACAGAGTCGTGACTTGAGCACTGCAGCACTATCACGGCAGATCTATAAGTGATCTATAAGATCTTTATTCCTCTGTAACAGCAACAAGTTCAACTGAAGGGCTTGGTATAGTTTGGGAACTACATATATAAAAGATAAAAAAAAAAAAAATTGGAATTTTATTTATCTTATCCTCCTTCAAGGTTTCAGGCTAAGCTCATGAAGCCTGCAGGAACTCCGCAAGTAGTGCAGGATAGTTTGGAAATTAGAACAGCCCCAGCCGATCAGGTCACTGAATTAGGCAAAAGGGATCACTCATTGATTATTCCTGCCAAATCCTCTTTAAACAAAATGACTGGAAGATGTCTTTACTGCAGGCATGGCTCTTTAAGACAGTCTTTTTAGATCAATTGCTTTACAAACATAATCCTCCATTAAACTCAAACCCACACAATCTATATTAAGTACATGTCCAGTGGGAATACAATATGAATTTAGCATAATTTTCTTTAATACTAGATTTTTCCCATGAATGCAGTAATTACCTTCTCAAGAGCTCCTAAAATACATTCATAGATGAATTTTGACACTGAGGTGCTATTATGATTACATAGTCAAATTAGCATTGCAAGTGTAAAATATATCATCAACTTACGTCGACCGAAGCATCTCCACACAGTATTTCCTCTCAGGCTTTCACGAGGAGCAGGTCTTGTAGGCAGTGGATGGGGTTGAGGATTACGGATTATGTGCCATTTTAGGGGTATGACAAGTTTCTGCTTACTTCAGGCACATCATTACTTTTCATTCTCTCATGTACATGACAACACAGCTTCATCATACCTCAGCCCTGCCCATTACAATTTCCCAGACAGACTTGAATGGGTTGGAATTTCTCATTACCAGAGCACAATTTATGAAGAAATCACTTTTATTCTTGCAGGAATGGGGTGGCTTGATATTAAACAGAAGGATTTAAACCAGTTCAGTGGAGCTCATGAAGCTGAGTCACAAAGTGGCTGTGGTAGCCCACAGGACGTGTGCCAGGGTACGGGTCAGAACACGGTGCTGAGCCCTCATCCCCTCCAGCGTGGCCAAACTGTGAGACCTAAAGGCCACAAAAAATTCCAGTCACTGACAGCAGGTTCCTGAACCACATGTGGGTTTTATACCAGCTCATCTTCAAAATGCAGCCACAGTCCCTGCTTTACACATTACTTGTGGCCTCCTCAAAAACTGCAGGGAAAAATAGCTCCTTTTGAAGCTTCTTTACCGCTTTCATCCCGTGTTTGCCTACGGCCCCGCGGCGCTGTGGCACAGACCAGCCCCTGGCGCAGCGTGTAAGCCCGGGTGTGGCGGTGCCGAGAGCCCGGGGCCACGGTGCCCGCACCGTTCTCTGAGGGTGGGGCAGTGTCCGCAGCCCGGGGCTGATCCGCACGGTGCCCGCACCGCTCCCTGAGGGTGGGACAGTGTCCGCAGCCCGGGGCCACGGTGCCCGCACCGCTCCCTGAGGGTGGGGCAGTGTCCGCAGCCCGGGGCTGATCCGCACGGTGCCCGCACCGCTCCCTGAGGGTGGGGCAGTGTCCGCAGCCCGGGGCCGATCCGCACGGTGCCCGCACCGCTCCCTGCAGCACCGGCACAGCGCAGGCCGAGCCCTAAGGGCAGGGCCGGCAGGGGGCGCCCGCGCGCGGCCATGGCTCCCTCAGCGAGTGGGGCGGGCCCGGCGCGGGCGCTCAGGGACACGGTGGGAGCACAGCGAGCCTTGCCGAGCCCTCAGGGACACGGCGGGAGCGCAGGGACCCGTGCCCAGCGCTCAGGGACACGGCGCGAGCGCAGGGAGCCGTGCCGAGCCCTCAGGGACACGGCGGGAGCGCAGGGACCCGTGCCCAGCGCTCAGGGACACGGCGGGAGCGCAGGGAGCCGTGCCGAGCCCTCAGGGACACGGCGGGAGCGCAGGGAGCCGTGCCGAGCCCTCAGGGACACGGCGGGAGCGCAGGGAGCCGTGCCGGACACCCGCACACGGCGGGAGGAGAGGTTCACAGCCTCCTCGGAGCAGAGGATGCTTCCCTCTAGTGGGTTCTCTTTGTGACCATGCTCCACAGACCCGATCCTACCCGTGCAGGCGGATGGCGAAGCACGGGGAAGGTGCCCCAGAAGGGAGGTTCAGCCCCCAGCCCTGCCCCTGAAGCCGCAGCCAAGGTGGGCGCTAAGGGGTCCCAGCTCACACAGTGGAGTCCGTGTTTAGCGTATGAGAAGCAAAATTTCCTTTCAATGCTTGTGTCTTACCTTTATTAAAGGTGTTACAGAACAACAGCCAGAGCATGCCAGTTTGCTAGCAAAGAGGTTAACAGTAGTAGAGAACAAAAGAGGATAAATGTGTTGACAAGCAGGTTTCTCTATTTTTTTCATTGTTGTTGTCAGACAGTGATGCTGATGGAACAGTGAGAAATTGCCCCTGGAGGATACCAAAAATACATTTCTTCTCCAAGTGATCCCAAGCTTTTGCTTCACAAACTCTGGAAAACTGTTTGGAAAAGTTAAGATATCATTCCAGGAATATGCTTCCTTTTTGAGTAGCTGTCCACATAGCTTACAGACAAAACAGGAAATCTTTTACCAAACATCAGTAAACTTACATTTTCACAGTAGCACTGGGAAAAAAAAAAAAAAATCTGTATCTTGCTCAGAAGGGATGAAATGTAACCGAACAACCTACAGCTGTAGATTTGATTCTTTAAACACATTTTAGTTTCCAGCTTACTGTAGAACCAGTCCAAAAAGACAAAAGTCAGCTTTACTTGGCTTCAGAGGACCTTACACAGTGAGTGAGGCAAATATTACTAGGGCTGCATTTTAAAGATAGAGTGAAGAAGTTTTACTCATCCATCATACCTTTTATTTTCTAGTACCAGGAGGTGATCATCTTTAAGGAAGTTGAGGGATAAGAATTGAGGAATATACCAACTGCACTTTACAGATTAACAGCCACAAAAATAGAAAGCAACTATACAATCTCAGGGTCTCACAAAACTAGTTTCATTTGTAACACTTGACGCAACGAGATTAACTGCAACAAGTGAAGAGAGCTACATCTGTAAAGTGCTATTTTTGTTAGAAGTGGCTGAAAAAAGCACAACTACAACAGATTTGGGTATTCGGTGGTGAGATTGTCGATGTCCTCCAAGTATTTCATTTCAAGCTCTGTGTTTTTTGATGAAATTGATAAGCCCATTTGTTGAGCTATCATGAGATGTCACTGGAGCATCTGACTCCAGTTCAGGCTCAATTTTCTTGGCAAGTTGTTTTCCAAGCTCAACTCTGCATTTATAAAAGCAGGAGAAGAAAAGAACAAAAGCAATATTAGTGCTAACAACTTACAGTATTTACTATAAGCCATTAGCATTCAAAATAGATGCCAGTAAAAGGTAACTTCCCAGTGAACACTATGATGTCTCTCCCCTCAAAAATTACCATCTAAGTATTCAACTGAGTGCCATTCAAGAACAACTGGAGTTCTCACAGTTGCTCAGCTGAGCAGGCAGCTCAAGTTACAGGACGTCAAAGTGAACATTTTGTTTTAAAAGTTAAGCAGAGTCTTTTCACCTCAGCATTCACTTGTGTTCTGCAGCCTGCGCCAGTGCAGAATGCATTCAGCTGGCTCTGGTTCACTGTTGAGCAGGACAGTGCTCAAACACTGATTTGTGTCACCCCACCAAGGAACAGCTGAGCTGCAGCCTGCAAGCACCCCTGGCACTACAGGAGGCTATCCAGGAGTGACAGCCTCACAGTGTAAGAACCCAGGATATTCCAACAGCTGCAAGACACGAGGCTGGTTCTACAGCACCCCACATTCCACAGTTTTGGATGCCATTCTGGATATTCACGTCTGGCAGTAAAAGCTGCCTACTCCTACCACACTCCTGATTTCAGAGTTCACAGCAGACATCAGCTTGTAGTGGACAGTCTCCCATTTCCTGGCTCTGCTACAGTATTTGGTTATAGATCATGCTGTGGTAGCAGAGCACCAAGGAACACTGACAAAAACTAAGGCAGCTTAGTGTAAACTGATATTCTACACCTGTAGAGCAAAGGTGCTCTTCAAAATAACCCCTCACAGCATAGGCAGGCTGCACCTGAAAAATCTGATCTCCCAATCCCCCTACCTAAACCTAGAAACAGTATGTTCTACAGTTCATACCACTACAGATGGAAGAGAACCTGATCAGCTCCTGATTAAGCCTTTCATTATCAAGTGACAGTGACAGACTCCTCCAAGCTGCTGTTGTGCTCACAGAGCTCCAGCACAGCCCTGAGTCACAGATGGAGCCTGCAGGAAACCAAGGGCTCCTGATACACAGAGCTCTGCCGGGAATGTTGTTTCTCCAGTACAGGAAAGTTAAGAGGTGGTCAATCTTTTGCCTGACAGATGCCATTCAAACTGCCTACTAAATATTTCTAGAGATAAAATAATTATTTTTTCACATGCTATGGGGAAAACATTTCCCTTCCTAATTCTCAGCATGTGTACAGCCTGCTTGACTAGCTTCCTCACTACTGCATCTTTTTACATTCATAGTATTTTTAAAAATTCAACTAAGCAGAGGTACTTAGTCTAAGTTATCTGCAAGTCCTTATGCATGGTTAACCTATGCATAATGCATTATGGCATGGTAACCTATTCCCAGAAAATCTGCTTTCATTTAAAAGTATCCCATAATCACGTGCTCCAAGTATAAAACTTTTTCATTGTCTTCTCTCTAACTCATGGCAGATTCAAGGACCTGTCAATAAGTACACAAGAAACAAACCAAGGAAACTTACCCCCACTGGTCATAACTGTTAATGTCCCAGACAACTCCTTGAACAAAGATCTTGTGCTCATACATGGCTATAAAGCAGAAAGAGATTTATCAATGAACTCGATCAGAAAGCCTTCATTAGCGTTCACAGATGAGAGCTCTATTTACTCACCAATGATGGCTCCCAGGGTGAAGGGGTTGAGTTTTGTAAACACGATCGAATTGGTTGGTCTATTTCCCTCAAAGACCTTTCAAAACAAGAGTTACATTGTCACCTAGGATGTTGTAAAACTCACTTCAGAAACCTGCAGGTTTTATTTTCCTTAGAGTCCACACTGGACTTACTTGCATTAGCAGCAAATGCTAAGTCCTGAGAGCTTTAAAGACCTTCAACCATAAAATTGTATAATTTCCATGTTTTATTACAAACCCAATGGCAAACGTCTCTCCAAACACCATTGCTGGCTACCGTGGGCTACAAGAAGTAACCCAAAAGCGACTAGCCCAGGGCAGTGCTGAGATAGCCCATCTCTCCTAACACCTCCCAGGGCTCCAGAGCCAAAGTGCTGCTCACAGCCTGTTCCAGTGCCCTGCCAAGGTCCCACCGGTGCCAGCCCATCCCAGCCGCCCGCAGCAACGTCCTCACAACCACAGCACGAGCCCCTGGTACCTTGTGGGGAAGGAGCTTCTCCAGAGCCTCCCCGCTCAGCCCAGACGCCTGAAGCTCCTTGCGAGCCTCATCAGCCGTCTTCCCTTTCATCAAGGCCTCCGTCTGAGCAAGGAAGTTGGCCAAAAGGATCTAGCAGGTAGAAACAAACACAAGTTACCATGTGCACAGTTGGAATAGTGGTACCTCATGCTTGAACCCATACCAAGACCTAGTCTAGACTCACAAGTCAGTTCTAACACTGTGGCAGTAAAATATGCAGTAGTTTTAGCTACTGCTTCTTACCTCAGAGTGCCAGGAAGCTCAGTTACTGTTTTAAAGTACATGTATCCAAAGACAACAGGTTTGCAGAATCCTGCCCCTGCTGAAACCAGCAGCAAGTCTCCCAGTGAGACCAGAGAAGCCAGGACTTCCCACAGCCCTTTCACCCAGTATAGGCTATGATTTTATCTCCTGCTACACCCTATCATGGAAAGCCAGGTGCAAAGATTAGGCAAAGGTAGCCAGCTAAGGTGTACTTACTCATCTCTATGCAGGAAATACCACATACACCATACACCAAACCCTACCAATGCAGTGCAAGTTTTTTGGTCTCTTACTCCCTGTCTAATGTTAGCCTGCAGATTTATCAGTGGTTTTGTCCTACCTGAAGATACAGTAAGAGTTTTTTTACAGTCAAATGAAACCTTTTCTCCCCTTCTTGTGCAAAGTCATACTCTAAATTTTCACCCACATTTTACATTACTTGACAAAAATTACTATTACACAATTTAAATAGCACTTGTAATCTGAAATGACAAGACTGAAATTCAGAGAGTAAAGATGCTCCTTCTGAAGTATACAGTAAATAGTTGACCTGAACATGTTTCCACCTTTGGAAGTAAAGAAAATTCTTAGTACATTAAAAATATTTAGATGATACATTAAACTGAAAACTGAACAGGTTAAAAACATCTGTGTAGAAGCCCATCACCTCAGTCATACCATTACATTTGCTAAATGCTGTTCTAGAATTTAAGACTTGAAAGATTCCTCAGATTCTGTCACAGCAGGTCTGAAAATTTGTTTCTGCCTACTCTGCAAGAACTACCTTCCTTACAATTCTTCAAGGAATATTGTCTCCAAATACTTAATTGCTCAACTCTTTCCAGCTTCAGGAGGCCCACAGGAAACACCACTGAGCTGCCTCAAGTGCTGTCCTTGCAATTACTTCCAGAATAGACATACCACTGCATTACATATTGCATATAACATGCAATTATAATTTAGATGTTTTTGAATGCGTTATGAATGTTGACAGAGCCTTTGTGTACAGTTTCAAAGGGACATTTAGAAATATCACACAATGCAATACCAAGTAAGCTTCAGTGCCTTGAGCCACGAGAAATACGGTGCTCTGACAAAGAACTTACCTTGTGATGCAAACCATTTCTGATGGGGTGCTGGGTCTGCACTGGGATCAGGAAGTCACAGGGAATCATGCGAGTTCCTGTAAGAAAAGCCAGGTCAATAACCCTGCAACAGGTGAGTCTCAGAAAAATTTTCACTTCTCACCCCATATTCAGAGTTACTGGCAGACTCATTCATTTTTAAAAGCTTTATAGAAGAGCATTATTATTTACAGCAGGGGGAAGTAACAATACACCTCAGTAGTGTCAGCTTTGACCTCCTCATTGTAGTTAAACCCCACATCTTGCAGCCTTCACAAGCCACTGATTAAAAACCCCATAGCAATGTGACACTAGGTTAGATAAGAGTCCAACCTCTAAACAAGTGCGAGCTCTGCAGACTCCTGCAGCCACTCAGACTTTAAATCCAGAACAAGGATATAATAGTTCGTTTACCTTGGTGAATGAGCTGGTAGAAAGCGTGCTGCCCATTGGTGCCCGGCTCTCCCCACACAATGGGGCCAGTGCTGTAGTCCACACGAGAGCCTTTCTTGGTAATGTATTTGCCATTAGACTCCATATCACCCTAAGGAAGGGAAGGGCAGGCTCACTCACTATCAGTCAAGTTTCCATACATACTTCAGCTGTAATAAATAGCGCTTGTTTATAGACATTTTCTAAGCATCAGGGATACAGGTGCTTAACTTATGGACACCACGATAACAGAGGTATGAGGAAAAGGTCTTTAAGGGAGGAAATAAGCTGGTATCAATCTTGGCAGCAGCCTCTTCAGGCAATTGATTAGTTGAACTAAGGGAGTGCAGTTTTAACTGATGCATGCATGCAGGTCCCTGAAGCAGGGCAGGAGCTTATCTCCACTCTGCTGCGGGAGCCCGGCCCTGCCCAGCCCCACCTGCTGGAAGTAGGCGGCGAAGCGGTGCATGTACTGGTCGTAGGGCAGCAGGGCGTGCGTCTCGCAGCCGTAGCAGTTGATGTACCACACCCCCAGCATGGCCAGCAGAACGGGCACGTTCTTCTCCAGGGGGGCAGTGTGGAAGTGATTATCCTGTGTGACACAAAGGAAAGTTACGCTTCTGATAAAGCAGCTGCCATCCCTCCCAGCTCCTACGTTGCTTTTATTGTTGTGTTGATCCAGTGAGAACTTCCCACGAACTGTCATTTTAACAGCGCTGAGAGGACATGGGGTGCTGAACTTTAGAAACCAACCTGCCTTCAGTTTCCTTACTAACAACTCTTAAAGAGGAACGAATCTGAAATGGGCATCCCACACTCACCATCCAGTGGGCTCCTGCAAGCAGACTCTCAAAGTTGTCAAAACCTAACAACGGAAAGAAGTCGGTTTGTATTTACTATTACAACTCAAATTGGATTTTTCTTATAGAGACAATTATGAAACAGTTTTGATTCCTTGTATGCAGCAAGGCTCTCAACTACTAATTGAGTTTAAAGCTGCACTTAGACTTCTCCTGAAATTTGCATCCCATAAGCCACACAGTTGCTTATGCTTAAAGCCCAGACTTCAGAGCAAGTCCAACTTCATGAAAATTCAAAAACCTTTGCCTAAAACCCCCATTCAGGGAGAATGAGCAACTAGAAGGAAAACAGAGACATTTAATACAGAGCCTGCTTTGAGGCCACATAGTTTTCAGCAAGTTTGAACACTTAATCACTTCACAGCCAGTGGGAGAGACATCCCCCCCCAAAAAAAACAGGGCAAGGCTAGTATGGCAGGGATTTCTGCATTAGTGTGAGGAGAAACAGCTCTAACAAGGCATTTTCAAAGAAAAAGGCTACCCTTCCCTTCCCTGTTCTCTCAGCAATTCACCTGAGCTTTCTTTGCTTTATAATTAAGGTATTTAAACCTCCATTCACTTTCCCAATAGTTTCAACTAAGGCTATCCTTTCCTGCAAAAACAGAAATCCTGATTCTTACAAAGCAATTGGGAGGTAAAGAGTTTGGATCAAAGCAGCAGCTCTACCTATGGTCAGGGCCAGCTGTGGGAGACAAAGGGTCTAAGAGGAAGAAGTGCAGATGGGCTGGCACATCAGGAGTCAGCACCAAATCTGTCTGACAGCAGCAATGAACAGTTTATTGCAAGCAAAACAGTAAGTGCCTGACTTGTTTATTTTGCTCTTATAATAGTTTTTTCTACACATGAAAACTCCTATTCATATAATTCCAAAAAACATCAAACCCAATGTTATTCTTCTAACCCCAATCTAAGGGAATTCTAGCTTTTGTCTAGAAAAATAAATGACATTATAGTTTCAGACTTTAAACATCTGAAAGCAGCGATGAGGGAACAAATGTAATTATCAGGCCCTATAGGCTAGACAAAGTACTGGGAACAAAAGGAATTAATGGGAGGAGATAGTTAACAACGCTAAACAAAGCTCATATGCAGAACTGGAGACAGGATTTTGGTGCTGGATATGAGTATACTCACAGATACTGAATACCCTACCTTCAAGTTTAGGATTGTCGGTTGCAAGGTCTGATTTTTGACACTGACAGAGTTTTACATAAATCAGGCACTTTTGGCTATGTGACTAAAGCAATGCAATTTCACTGTTGGGGAAATTTCCAAAACTGTATTTGCAGTACTAAAATATCAACATTTCCCTTGCATTCCAGGTTGTTTTTCAGCACCCACATCCAGCCACTCAGTAGGCAGGTAAATCGTATTTGCCCCAAATCTGACTGGGGCAATCCACTATTGTTAATGCACTCCACAGTTACATTCCTGAAGCAAACAGCAATTCCTGGCACGGTGACATCCCAGGAATACCTACCAATGTGCAGGGCAATGGAGAGACCAATGGCAGACCACAGGGAGTAGCGGCCACCAACCCACTGCAAACGAGAGATGGGTGAGATAGAGAAGTGAAGGCTTTTATATTCACACTATTAGAAAACAGCAGCGTGTGTTTAGACCGTTCCCAGCAAAAGCAATACTCTTCCTGGGGGTAGTTCACCATATATATTTGGCATAGTCAAGGGAATCTGCACCTTATGAATCCTTAAGTATGCTTTTTCTGAGAGTCTGAAGTTGGCCTACTTGCCCAATTTTTATAACATCTGTTGAAGTAGATGCCTTGATTCCGGTTTGCTTCCACATCCTGAATTTGTAGCTGCTATAACTGCTTTAAGAATATCAGTCCTTTACAGGGAAAGCCTGCTTCAGCAAAATGCTGACACTTGGGAAAGGTAACATTCCAAGTAACTTCTGAACAGCAGCTCATTTGTCAGGCAATTAGTCAATGAGACAAACCAACCTGTTTCTAATCAAGTCTAAGGGCCAAGACTAAGGGCAGTATACTTAAAATATGCATCTGCTACAGAATCTCCAATCAGGCTCCCATTTCTGATATCTGACCTTTACCAGGCCTAGGTTACACACCCTAGACAGGAACAGGCAAATGTCACAGCTTATAATAACTACTTGCAGAGAGGAATAAGCCAAGACTATCTCCTGTTACTCAACAGTTGATTAGAGAGCTAAGAACAGAGGAGACACCTCTTCAGACCTTTGACTGGAGGATTTTAGCAGAGCGGGCAAGAGTTCTCAATTTGCCTTTAGTTAAGGGTTTTCAGGTATTTCAGTGCACTGAACACAACTCCTACGATTTAGGTGCTTTTGCAGTTTCCAGACATCTAGTTGGAATCCTCTTACTTGCTTCAGAAAAAGCCAACAGTTAACACCTACAGCGTAGTATCAGATATTTACTTACATCCCAAAACTCAAACATGTTCTCTGGGTCAATTCCGAAGTCTTTAACTTTAGGCTAAAATAAACATGGAAAAACACCGTAAGTAAAACCAACGGTCACAAAAAGCTTTATACCAAGCAAGCAAACACAAGTTGGGTATCTATTAAAGAAACAATACCACAACTACATCTATTTAAAAAAATGCAGAGCATCCATCACAAAAATTACATTTTCATTTCCGGAAATAACTATCACTACTCACTATTACAATTCAATTACATACACCCATTTTCTGATGAATCTAAGAGGCCATAAAATTGGCCTGACATTCAGTGTGTATTTAGCAGAACCATAATGTCAGTCCCTGACAGCCTGTCAATGACTGCAATGTTCTTCTAATTGCTACCAGCCTCTCCACTTCATACTTTGGCATGAAGCACCACATCAGTGTGCTCATCAGCAGCATTATTCAAACTGCCTGCACTATTTCAGCTCTTACCCAGAGTTTAGAGTAACATTTGTTTATGTAACTGCATTCACACACACTCTTAAGCAATTAGAGTTAACACTCATTAATAACACGAGTCATTTCAAGCACCAGAGCTTTTGATTTCAGATTTAAAGCTCTAGCAGAAAAAGCACACATCTATAATCAAAGTCCAGTCTTGTAGAGTTCAATACTCTAGAAGTGTTTCAGTTACTTTGACTAGAAAAAAAGGCAATTCCTCTTCCTGTCAAGAGGAAAGCTAAAATTTGGTATTCAAGTGTCTTTAAAGATAGGCTTCCCTACTAGATTTTGAAGTAAGGCTGCCTTAAAGGTACATAGGAAAAATAAACTAGATTGGCTATACTTACAGCATTGGTAGACAAGGCAACAAAATGCTTGGCCACAGCTGAAGGCTTAATAAAAATAAACATATGTTAGATCTAGAATGTTAATTATTTTCATTTCTGCTTATAAAGCTGATCTGCTACCATTTAAACAAAATGCTGTTGACTATCATCAGTTTTTTCTGTGTTATTAATTTGAAATCATCTTATTCACATTCAGTGTGGGATTTGGCAGCATACCCAGAGAGAACATCCTGATGATATTCCCATCAAGCCCTCTGGAAGCATTCCCTCCTGAGAGGGGCACACCCTCCCCTTCAGAGTCTCTCATCAGCCCAGACACCACCACGGCTTCGGAGCAGCTGGAGCTCGATGCACACCCACCACTGCCCTTCCAGCCAGGGTCAAAAAACCAAGACAACTGCAATCACTGATAAATGTCAAGCTCCAGATTTAGACTTCAGTCTTTCAGGAGGTGTTCTGGTGAACAAAGATGAGTTGTCTGAACAGTAGTGTAAGGCAGAATTTCAAAGCCCAGCTTTCAAACCAAGTACAGCTACCCTGACTGGAACAGGCACAGACCATCTTAACTACCTGAACAGGCAGTATTTGCTTTCTTCCTTTTAAGAGTCAGGAATAGGAGATAATGAGCCAAATAGAAGGTTTCTATTCATAGCACAGCCATCTGCCATAGAAATGTCAGTGTATCATTCCAACCATAGCCTCATTTCTGGTGTTTAAAGATTTGGCAATAATTGAAAGGTAGTGCCACACACAGTATTCTCGTGTTTCCATTATCAGTAGTTCTACCAAATCATTGGTCAGCTCTAAGGCAAACACTACAGTCTATTCCTTAACAGGCAAGATTGGAGGAACAACATGTGACAACCATTTCTAATGAAAAACTAGTGGGTTTGTCACTTTGATTGGACAAAACAGTCTGTCAGTAACAAAGCACTGAAATGATCCAAGCACATCATTTGCTAAGCTTATGTTTGGGCAGTTACTGGCTCTGCTCCAAAGCACACAGAATAACCAGGAAGAAACTGCACAACAAAAGCTGCTGCATTCTGTTCCTTAAGCTCAACACCCCAGACTTACATCATTAGCAGCCCGCAGGAACCACTCTTTGGCCGTTTCTGCATTGGTGATGGTTTCCTGGGTGGTGAAAGTCTGCACATCGGAAAACAAGCAAATCAGTACAACACTGTTCTTGAAATGGAAACAACTTCACCTTACTGAAGCATCACATGTTCAGATAAGCAGAGCGATTCTAGATGTTCATAATACACAGCTGCTGCCAAATTACAGAAAAAAGCAAACTTACGAATCCAGTAAACACTAGTATTGCTAGATTCACCCCTCTAGCTTTAAACTAGTATGTATCTGAAATTGGAATAATTATTCCCCATTTCCTACCTCCCCACTCCCCAAACTGTTCTGCAAAACCTTGAGACTAAAGTCTTCTACTTTAGTCTTTTACTAAAAAATTAAAGTATTACTGTTCAACTAAAAAACTCACTGAACATCAAAACAGGATAACTCAGCTGTACTGTCCTATTGTTCTTCAATTCCTACTTTTTCATGGAAGAACTCTCATTTCTGCCAAGACTCTTGTCATAATTTTTCTTTTGCTGATTAGAGGAAAACATTTTCCTGCTTCATGAAGTGTGCACAGAAGTTCAGTCATGCAGTTTTGCAAGTATCTACAACCATTCTGATTTACTCAGCCATCAAAATTTAGCTTTAAGGGTGAACACTAGATTCATCCTACTCTCATCTATCTGCAGAAATATTTCATTATGAAACATAAGCCTGTTATGGAAAGAGAAAAAATGCCATTCATCCTCTTCCAAATATATCCAATTATCTAACTACAGTCTGGCAAACAAACTCAAGTGTTACTCTTTCAATCTGGCAGTTTTCTAAGCCTTTGAACCGTGATCCCTGGACTCAATTATTCCAAGTGACCATTAGTATTACTTTGTGCAGCTTCCTTATTATCCCATAGGTTGTTGCTGGGCTGCAGCGCTGCCAAGATAAGATAATGAGCACTGTGCCGAGCATGGCCAGCACTGCACACATGTTCATTTGCAGCAGATTGTCTCCAACAGCAGAAAGGTTCTACTGTGCTTTGCAAATGAAGGCGACCCAGGTTACATAACCATGAAGTCTGTCTCCACCTCTCTCTGTGCTCAGACAGCAGCATTCCTCCGAGGAAGAGGCCTGCTGGCAATTATGCTTACAGAGTAAGTTCTTAGCAAGGCAGGACTTAAAGGCAGCTATTCAGCCTGTAATCAGAAATAAGTGTCATCTGATGAAGTACCAGCAGACTATCTTTACCGCTTTAAGTAAAGCAGCTTAGTATTTATAGTGCTCAAGGAACTCAGCATTTAAGTTATTTAGGTGAAGGTATTTTGTGATACCCTAAAACAAAATGGAGATTCTTAAACTACTTGCAATTCATTCATGCAAAAAACCAGAACACTCAACAAGTAACACTTGTAACAAGTACTTAAAATAAAGTCATTTAGGAATGCGGTAACACCCAGAATTTCAAAGAAATAGCTACGTTGGATCCTACACTCCACCCACAGAGAAGTGCAGGAAAAACTTCTGTGAATAAAGTTACAACTTGCATTGACTGAGAAATAAACCCCAGACAACATGAAATTGTTCAGGTATCTTATTTAGGGTAAGTAATTCTCAGCACTTGACTTACAGATCCCCAAGTATTTCAGCAGCAACACAAGCCTGTACTGCAAGTTTAGAAAGAATCACAACCACAAGAGGCCTGTTTAGAAATAGTCCACACTGGAAGTCCCTGGTCTAAACATTTGTGTGGACAGACCTCTCTTGTGACTGAATTCTTCACAGGCAGAGCAAGTCACAGGCCGTGCTTGTAGCAGACATACCTTTGATGCAATGATGAAGAGAGTAGTGTCTGGTTTAAGTTCAGCCAGGGTTTTGGCTATGTGAGTACCGTCGATGTTGGATACGAACCAGACACGAGGGCCTCCCTTGGAATATGGCTTCAGGGCTTCGGTTACCATCAGAGGGCCCTGGAGAGAAGCCACAGTTAGATTTTATCCTCACTGTAGGCATGCACACAAAGATGGGCAGGGTGTATAGAAGTCAGGAACTTACCAAGTCAGAGCCACCAATCCCAATATTGACCACATCAGTGATTGCCTTGCCAGTGTAGCCCTTCCATTCACCGCTACGGACCCTCTGTGGGGAAAAAAAGAAATGCAATGACCATTTTATACTTGCACTAAAGGTAGCAATGCTAACCCTGGAAATAGGCTTTGTTTCCAGGTATTGTTGTAGAAAGTCACCAAAGACAGCTTTCAAGCATCTAGACCTTAAGGCCTGCACTCAGAGCTACCTTCTTAGTTAGACAGTGCATTACATCCAAGACTGATGTTGCAGTGTGTTTTTACTCCTAACACTTAATGAAGTTAAAACTCTCCCCTTCTGTGTGGACTGCTGTAGCATTTACAGTGTTTGTGAAGGCAAGAGATATCTACCCAAAAATGAAAAAAATCTTGGGCATTAAACTATTTGCAACAAATATTTGAACCTGAAGCAGTTCTTTAAGTGTCTTTAATTACGAAGAACTTCACTAACTAAACTGGAAGACAATATTAATAAAACCACAGAGATAAGAGGTTTACTGGCAAACCAAACATTCTAAAAGCTCTTCTATTGCAAGTATGCTTTGCATTAGCATTTATTTCTGGGCTGCATCTTAGCAGCACATGGTACAAGTTCCTGCTCTATTCTTGTTCTTTAAGAGTCAATGAGAGCTCCGAAACAGAATTACAATCATTAAATAAACTCTACAATGAATTCTGTCCATCATGTATCACCTATGTATTCCATCTGTTGCAATCACAATCTTCCTAGTGTCATGAATACTTCCAAGTACATTCCCCAATTCTAAAGCCATTTTTTTACAAAGCACTTCGTTATGCTGATACTCTCTCTCCTTCACTACAAATGTTTAAGCTTTTCACTCTTCCAAACAGAAAACCCAGTTTTAGTATACAGCATTCCTGTACCTCATAGGTGACATTGGCATAGTCTTAAAATCCCACCTGCTAAGTAAGTCAACTGAAACCAGCATCTTTGTTAATATTTTCAAAGAAATTGCTTAACATGAATTTTGTTTTGCAGACAAGATACATCCACATGGAAAGTGATATTCACAGGCTCTGATAATTGAAACCACAGAGCAAACAAGAGGATGGCATCGGTGAAAACTCTTGTTTTGCACTACCAAAACCTTCATCAGCTAGAAATTCTATGGTGGCAGGCACGCCACTGAATTTCCATGGCCATTCAATTCTCACACATGTGAGGAAAGTACGAAATTCACGCCAGCTGGTGTCAGTTATTGTGGTTTAGGCATTTATCATTAGGAACCTGACAGAATGCAAGCTCATTTTGGATAGGTTAGAAGTGTGAGCTGGCAGTGAAACAGGGCACTACCACCTGGGTGAGACTCACAACAACAACCAGGCAGGCCCAGGGCCTCACAGCCTTGTTTAATCTGCATTAAAACTACTCAGGGAGTTTTTACTACAAACAGAATAGAATTATAGAGTAATTTGACCTAAAACCAGAAGGTCCTTAAGAAACCATTTAAATAGAGCATAATCAAATTGCAATCGAGCTGGGAACTCCTACTTCTCTCCTGATTTTACATAAATGCTGAGGCAATTTCTACTTGATGCAGTCAATTAGTTGAAAAATTAGCAAGAAACAGTAATATTTGAATAGTACTTAATGATTTACAAGACTTCCAAAGTACACACAAGCTTACTGCTGAAGGAGCAAGATCTAGGGAGCCCATTAAAGAAAAACCCAGCCAGAATCAGGGAGACAAAAGTGAATCAATAAAATCAGCTCCAACTCCAAGCTTGAGCCAGAACTATTGTAAACCTCAAAGAAGGACACAATAATTCAAGTGAACCAGGCTACAGTCAAAGCTTCACATGCAAGAACCTGGCTGGGTACAGAACAAACATATAAGAAATAAGTTACAGTGGTACCATACCTGGCAGAAGTGTTTCATTTTGTCCAACACTTTGTTTACTTCTGGAACAACATCCTTCCCATCCACAAGGATTGGCACATTGGAGCGATTCCTCAGAGCGATGTGAAGCACAGCTCGGTTCTGAAACAAGGGAGAAAAATCAAGATGAAGCTCTTTCCAAGTCATAGCCCAGGGCCTCAGATGCCTCATCCAGAAGGCAGCAAAATCCTCAAGATTTAAAAATCCTTTAGATTAACTGGGATTAGTAGAGCAGTATTTTCAGTGTGTGTACATACACACATCACCAGCTACCTCAATCACCCTCTCACTGTAGGGCTTACAAAAGCACAATATGCAAAGTAAGAGTTTACTTGGGGAAAAAAGGCTCAAAATCCCTCTAAAAACATTTAGAGATTGAGGTTCAGAATTCAGCAATATTCATTATTCTGTGATCTTTGTTTTGGCTTGGTTTAGGTATACAGGAATGAAATTGTTTCTTATTGATGACAATACTGAAAAATCAATTACAGCAAGCAGCTGAAATTATTTGCTCTGGCATCTTCTCAATTATCCCACGTAGTCCATTTCATATAGGAAGAGACAAATAATTTAAACATTTGACAACAAAGGATAAAATAGCCACGTTCCTCTATCCACTGCCCATAATTAAATGTTGCCTGAACACTTGCACACCAAATCCATAGGTGGTAGATGTGTTATAAAATAAAAAAATCTCTCAGCATGCACCATTTTATGTTACTTCTCCACAGTTACACGTAAGTCAAAGCACTGAAATCTGGCCTGCGGTTTGGCTGTTTAAGAGCTTAACAGTTTTAATCTAGAATGAAGGAATTAGTCAATACTAATGAACAAATTAGAAAATTAAGTCTGCTCTACCTCATTGTTCCTTACTACAGTGAGGGGCATTGTGAGACAAAGACAACACAGACAATATGAACTGCCAAATGTTAATTCAAAAATCATTGAGTTTGTGGTTACAGACTTGGAATACAAAAAACCTCTTTCGCTTGCTAATTAAAGTATACCCACTCAAATTTGGGGTGAACAGAGAATTTTTTTGCAGCACTCGGCCATGGAATGGTACTTGGTAAGCACTGCTCACTATCAGAGCTGAAGGATGCTTGGTCTAATCAGGAGCAGTCATCATACTTGACCTGATCCCTGTGGTTGAGCAGCAGCATTCTCTAAACACCATGCAGCTCTGAAGACCATCCCCAGGACGAGTGGCTAGATGAGTTACCTTGTACTGCTCTTTGTAGCCCAGCAAGCCCCAGGTTTCAACTCGTCTGGGACAAACACCTGGTGGGGACACACTCGGGTGCACTACAAGAACTTCCACACAAGCACACACCCTGCAGCCATGCCTGCAGCACCAAACACAGACAAGTCTAAAATACTTCAGGCAAATATCCCAAGAATGTTCTAAAGCAGACCAAGAGTAGTGGACGAGTCAGTTCTTGCCATCAAGCAGCTCCCTTATGTCTTATTGCTTCCGATTGATTCACACGGTTTGACAGCATCCTGCTTAAATTGGGACAGTTTGACACTGTCCACATGCTCATATTCCAGAGACAAACCAAACTGATCTGATATCCCATACGAACACAAAAATTAGGCAAACCCCATCTAAGTCAACCTCTGAATTGGAAAGAAAGCAACTGAGAAACAGTTCTCTGATAAGAAAAGAGGTGTTTTTAGACTTATGAGATACATGAAGTGGTGCCAGGACCATAAGAAAAGAGGGAGCTAGCAGCAGAAACCAAACACATCAGTTTAATATTGTGTTCAGGTGCTTTCTGTGAAAATTGCATCCTTCTGAGACTCCAGCTGCTACACCTGCTCTCAATACACAATGAAGAACAACTCTGTAATATACAGAGACAGGCCAACCCTGTAATAACCTGTGTTACATGAGGCTAGTGAAAGGCAGTATCTGACAAAACAACTCTCCAGACCGATTTAAGACTCCTCACCCTCTATCCCTGCTTTCTTTCTTCACTAGCTACATCTGCAAATTGAAGGCATTAATGCAGAAGGAACAGGAACCATTTCTCCAGTGAAACTGTTTCTGTCCGTGCCTTTTCACAATCATGAATCATTCACAAACAATACAATGTCCAACTGCTGAGTTACTTTAAGCAAACAGCTTGTGCAACAGGTAAATCACTCGAGCCAAATCAAAAGAAGTACTGGTTTCTCTGAATTTGCCTCAAATATACTAAGGAGCCTTAATTGTTAATGCAGACTAATTAAACCCACTATACTGTTGAGTTTCCAGTTTTCATCCAGTTTTTATTATCAGAAAAAGTACAGTTGGATTTCTGTATGTTTTAGTAAATATTTAACCATAACTACAACCTTCAGATCTACAAAAAGAGGAAGGTACTCATCCTCTTACTGAAATACACGGCCAATTTCCCAAGACTGTTCATAGTCTTGACTGTTAAATGTACCAAGAGACAAGTAGCATCACAGCCCAAAGCAGAAAGTCTTACACAATCCTCCCTCACACCCTTCAGGCAGTTTACTAAGCTTTATGAACACTAAAGTTAGGCAAAAGCATGTAAGGGATACCTGGAATGCAATACTCTGCTCCATGCCCTTTGCAAGGTCTAACTCATCTTCCTCTCTACAAAAGAGGGAAGAGAAGAAAAAAAAAATACCACCAAAATCTCTAAAATAAGATGTACTGAAGGAAGGAGTTTTTTTAGAAAGAGCTGCAAAATTTTCTCTTGAAGTAGTGCAGCAAACATCACAACCACTCAGTGTTTCAAAGCTTTTTGAACTTTTTTCAAAACTTTGCTTACACAAATACAAAAGCAGCCTTAATACACAGGCACAGCAAAAATAGAAAGAACCATGGACAGAAATAGACTTACCTCAGTGAAGTTGATCTTCTCTCCACTAAACATGCGCTCTCTGGCACTTTCCACACCCCTCGACTTTGCCTGAGAAAGGTAAATATAGATTCCTCTTAAAATAGGTGGAAGGCAACATGCACCACAAAGGTCCAGCTACTTTAAAGAGTATGAACATTTAACACAAGACAGGGAGACAAAAATTATGATGGATTAAAAGATCCACCAGATTCTAGGTAAAAAAAAAAAAATTCTTCTTTCTTAAAGCAAGTATTTTTTTTGCAGATATGCATTGAAAAATGGCTTTAACTTGGGGCTAGATGACAATGCAAGAACTTGAATCCTGCCAAGATAAAAGGCATCTGCCTTTTAACCTATGTCAGCTAATGTTTATAAACAGTGCTAAATAGTGAGTTGCAGGTAAAAACTATTTTGTTTATTAATGCAAGACTTTAAATAGTTACCAGTTCTATCAGCATTTTCATCACTTCTTCTGTAACAAGGTTCTTGGAGTAATCCAGTAAGATGTCCCCATGGTCGGTATTCAGGGTCAAGCTGTCAAAACCAACAGGTTGGTTAACTGCACGTTCCTGAGGGGTGACTGTTTTAAGCAAGACAATGGTAACTCCACTATAGGTTACAGAACAATGGCAATCCTAATTAGCCCGAGTTAGTAAGGATGTGAGTGACCAATCTGCCCAACAAGTTTCATAAAATGATTGCTTTTTTTTTTGGAAAACCATGTTTTTCAACAACCTGAATTACTGTATCCACTTCCTGCTTGTGAAAATCCAAATACAATGAAGTATGTTTGATGCACAGTTGGACAATCACATACTGTTTCCACTGAGCCACCAGCGTTCTCCAGCAATAATGAACTTTTTCCTAATGTATCATTAATAAAGAGCTTGGCACATTCTTCTGCTGCTGGAAAATGAAACTGCCTTCCTACAGGTCCTCTCATTCTTTCATACAGAGTCTTGAACAAGTCTAATTTAAAAACCTATACAGCTTCATGTACAGAAACATTCTGTCAGCTGCTATGTAGAATTAAACCCCATTTGTGCATGGTTTAGTCTCACAGTCCTCATTGATTCAGTGGAGGTCTCCAAATTATTTCATGAACCATCTGCAAGCTACAGCTGAACCCTTCAGAATACAGGCACGTGCAGGTTCACGTCTGAGAGGAAACAGAAATGGTAGCCCAGTAAAACCAAGTGAGCCCATTTGTATTTACTATCCTTGTATCTATGTGATAGGTTCTTCAGTTCCTCCAGTCCTTTACAGCACTGGCTTTTTACCAATTCCTTCTTTGCAATCATTTCCAACCAAATCTACACAGTTACTCTAACTGAAGAGCTGAACTCTGTAAGTCAGCCTTCAATAAAAGCACATCTTACTCTCCCTCTTGCTCCACACACACCCCCCACAGGAAATTGCAGCCGTCTAAATTCTCAATATCTCTTCCTTGTTCATTGTCTCCCCTGCTTTTTCCTTTCTCAATACCTGAGCACAGAAACATGCTCTGTCATTTCAGCCACCACGTATGCCAGAGACTTCACAGGGACACACCATGGCATAATTGCTATTTGTACATAACATGACAGAGCAGGCAAGGCTCTTCAAAGGAAGAATGGAGCTGAACTTGCAGTAGCAGTAATAACCAGCAAGGCCTTAACATTTCAGTGGCTTCACTAACTGTTAACTTCATTAACCGTTCATTAACAGTAACATCTTTTTTATGGTCATAAAGTATAAGAGTATGAAAGGAGGGTGTCTTCAAGCACAGTCTCAGAATAATTTTTCTTTAATAAGTGAGAACACAGATGAGCAAGGAAGAGCAGTATCAATGCTGTTAGCCACCCTTCTCTTCAGCAGGCTGCCAGCAGTAATCCTGAATCCCTGACCACCCAGCAGCAGGATCCCTGGAACACGGCTAGCGAAGGGAAGGACTGCTTCCTCTCACCAACCACACTGCACAGATACAGTACAGAAGAAAAATAAGAACAAGTCTTTGAAATTTGATGCAATTTATTTACAGACGCATCTCAGACTTGAACACATTTCGCTAATGATACAGCAAGACCATTAGCATACTAACACTTCTTCAGTTTAGCCAAGTAGAACTCTTAAAATTCTCCTTCTATATGAAACTGCAAATGATAGCTTCTCCCAGTGTTTTACTCCACAAAGAAAAGGATTTTGTGTTTACTTGATATGTCTTACACCTACAATTCATTATTTTACTTATATGAATGAAAATCAATCTCACTAGACCTAGAAGACAAAATGTCTCATGAAATTACAGCTGGACTCAAGCCACTGCTCATTTGAAGAAACAGCAGAACTGTGCTACCCAAGACATTTGAGGCAAAACCTAATCAAGTAATGGCTACCAGATTTACCTTCCCACGCACAAGGTGGGGCACACAGTGTAATCTTGTGTTAAGCCTTTACATCAAGAGATCCATCCACCCTTTGCTTAAACAGAAGCCCAAACTCTGCAGCTGAGCTGTGTTCTGCCCAACTACCCACCCTGCAATGCAGCAGCTCGTGGCCGTGCTGCTCAGGGGGACAAGAGCCTTGTCACGTAAGCCACAGCCACTTGTGAGTGATGCAGCCCTTAACCTGCAGCAGCTCAATGACTGCATCTCCCATTTACACTGGAGGCTCCTTCTCCTTGATAAGGGACAAGCCAAGCAGCAGGAGTGTCACTCCAGGGCTTGCTCTCTGCATCAGGAGCACCCTTATCAGCACCCAGGGGTCTCTCACCTGCTGAGTTTCACGATGGCTGCAGCATATCTGTTCTAACCCTTTCAAAACCAGCAGCTCCTAGTGAACAACTCATGCTGGCAAGAACTCCTGTTCCTACCACACCTTACCTCACCACCTTGGGTGGCAAAGATCTCTTGAAGGTGTGACTACACTCCTTACCAGGAAAACAGGATATACAAATTCTGAACTAGAAAAAAAAGGACAAAGGGAAGAAAGGATCTTCTGTGTATATATTATGTAGGATGCAATCGGTGAGTGTAAGGTTCTTACAATAATATTAAATAGATACTTGTGCTCAGATATAAAACAAGCAGATTAAAAGCTATTCACACCAGTCTGAAATTCCTCCAGAACCAGCATCAGGAAGTACCTACTTTCACCTGGGTAGAGTTTCTCTTTTCCTTCTAAAGGAAGGGAGTCAATGATTTTACAACAACTTCTAGCAGAACTAAAAAAATATTCATAAAGCTTAATTTCACATGAGGGAATTTGCAAACTACACAGGACCATGTGGCCAAACCTCCAGACTCCTTTGGTTTTCTACATAACTACCATCCTCCTGCTGATCTGGATCAGAGTGGCCAGCACTGGTAAAAATACCAGTGAAGCTGTCAGCTCTGCAATTGTATTTTGCTATGAGGAAGTTCTCCTAGACTAGAATGAGAGGGTTTATCAGGAAACAAGACTGAAATAATTAAAAGAAAGGATTAAGAGAGGTGAAGTAAACTTAAGACACTTCAACTGTTTACTTACAGGCAGCACAAAAGGACAGGAATTAAGGCAGCTGTCTGAACTAAATAAACTCAGTAAAGACCACTTCACCGAAAAAATACTGGAAATAAGGAAAACTTGGAATGAGAACTAGGTCTACTAGTGAGGATCTAGCAGATTTGTGTAAGATAAAACCAAAAAATTTCTTAACAATATAAAAAGTCCTGTTAAGGGCCAGGTGAAGTCAGTACTCAAAAAATTTAGCAAACTTCTTCCATCGATGCAAAAGATGTTTTATGTCTCATACTGATATGCAGGATTGAATATACAACGGTTAATTACAATATAAGAATCTCCTAATGGGCTGAAAAAGGGAAAAGAATCCTTTTACGCAGGACAGTAATGAAAAGCTTGATGCAGCAACAAGTCTTATCACAACACTCGAGAACGGAGGCTCAGTTTATCTCTATTACCCAGGCCCACTTAAAACTCAAATCTGGGGTGCATCTCACAGTATTAGACTTTCCCGAGTGCTGCTATAGTACAACAGCGTAACCGCACACGTGCCTTCCCAGCACGGTCCCCAGCGTACAGCAAACACGAGTCCCAGTTTACAAGATAAAGGCGCTGAACGTTATCACGATGCTTCCTTCCACTTGTTACTTCCTCCCGTAGCAAAAACGCGCTGCGTGTTCTGTAGCAGCGATGGCGTGAGGCGGGGGAGGGCTGCACCTCCGCGACACCCCCGCTGCTGTCTCGGGGCAGGGGCCGAGGGGGCTCCCGGCGATGCGCGGCCCCCGCGGTTCTGTCGCGGAGCTTATCATGACTAAGCACGGGATACGAGAGGCGGCGAGCGGCGGCCGCACAGTGCGGCTGTGCGAGCGCAGCGGGCGCTGTGCTGCCCGGCACGTACCCTGCTGCAAGGATGAGTCAAGGGCAGGCGGCGAGGAGCTCCCCCCGCCCCCGGCCCGGCCCCCGGCGGCGCTGCCGGAGCGTGTGCCCGGGCCGCCCTCGGCCTCGCACCGCCCGGCG
>VYZT01013349.1:134-64931 GCA_013400735.1 Pomatostomus ruficeps | reverse complement strand
TAGTCGGCCTGATCCGTACTACAGTCATGAGCCCCAGAGTGAGCATGCATGGCTCTGGGGAGAAGGACCTGTGGTGACTGTTTCTGTCCTGCAGCTATCTCCCTGGCTCACAGGCCATAGCTGTGTGCTATTGTGATTGAAGCCATGAATAAAAATCTCTTTCCTCCCCCGTTTTTACATTATGTGAATCTCAGTGGCAAGCCAGAGCTAACCTCATGGGCCTCTGGGGAGGTCAGGCTGACGAGGTCAGATAATGATGAGAATTCATGTTTGCTGTAATTGTGATTTATTCCTTGTGTAAAATTCACTTGTCTCAATAAAGATGCATGGCTATTGTTGAACCTACATAAACTGTTTCATACGCATCAATAAAATGGTTTGGGGGGCATGTGGTGAATGTAGCTTCTCTGCAACTAGTTCAGTATTTAATTCCTGCTAATGTACACTATGAGATTGTGTCTAATTCTATTTGCAAAAATATAAAGTGCTGTTTAAAGGAAACTCATATATGGTTAGATGAATGTGTAACCCTGATGCCTCTGTAATTCCTTTCAATGTCATTAATTTGATATGCTGAATTGTTATTTTCAGACTCTTGTTGCATATAAAAGAGAATAAATGTCAGAGAAGTAACCACAGTACGTGCTTTTAGGCGTTTGGTTTTTTTTCTGTGCAGTAGCACCGAGGAATCATGATGTCCCTTCATATCTTGTCTTCAGCCTTGTAACTTCATTAATATCCTTACACAGAAATATCACACACTGACAAACAGTAAAAACACAAGAACCAAGAATATCCAAAGAAATTACTGATGTTGGTTTTATTCACTTATTTATCACTGTAGTTCAATGAGTGTCAGAATCAGTAATAGTGAAGTCAAGAGAATTTAGGTCTCAATGTATCACAAGTGTAACAGTAAAGTAGTATACTGGTATCATAGCTTGGCCTCCGACAGTCCTTTTTAAATTATTTTGTTTAACTTTATGCATGTATGATCATCCAAGTTGCTGCAAGATCAAGCAGACTACAAAACCCAGCCCAGCCTTTTCTGCCGCCAGTCAATTTGATATAGGGAACAAGGGTACCATTTTTACATTCCCAAGCTGCAGAGTTAACCTCAGTTTTGAAAATTTTCACTGTGTTTTGCCTTCTGTATTTTATTTCCCTGAAGACAATATAGCTTTAACCCTCCCAGACTGACTGCATCCCATTCAGCTGGATTAATCTTAAATCTGACTATAATTAATGAACTTGGAGAGGGATTTAGTCACAAAATGGGCTCAGGCAGCAGCAAACTCACCCTCAACAGCAAACAAATCAAATGAACAGCAAAAATATGCTGAGGGTGTACTTGGGTTAGTTATAAACACTGATGTATTGAAATTATAGAAATGCTCCTCGGAAATTCTAAGACAATTTCTCCTCTTGCATACCGTGGTGTGTACTATCACTGGAAGAGGTTGTGTTGAAATGCATTTGTAAAACAAAGTTTGTCCTGAGGAAATGACACCCACACAAGATGCATTGCTGGGAGTTTTTACTTTGGACTAGTTCTAGCTTTGTCCCAACGTCTGGATGCCCATTAGAGGCTGTAGTGGTATGACAGGAAAAGCATGGTTGGTGGGGATGGCCAGGAGATCAGCACCAAAAGCACACTTTGGATCCGAACTGCCGGTGTATGTGCACCCTTGAGGCCCACTGAGTGCAGAGCTGCCCAGAAGTTAAATCTTTACATGGGAAGTTCAGTTGTGGCACTGGAGTTTCCCAGAAATTAAGAGTGGGACAGATTGGTTTGAAGTCAAATGTAAATAACAGGCATGAAAGGCAGCCAAAGATTGTGCAAGAGAATAGAAGGTAGTAACAAAACAAGTCTTAGGTCAAGTACTCAGAAATAATGAAAAATGTATGGGGAAAAGCTAAAGGCAAAGGAAATACTTTCCTTAACATTTAAGTATGTTGTTGTCCTCAGAAAGGCATATTCATTTAGAACAATCCTGTAAAAAAAATTAAAACTATTAAATGGGAAAGGCTCTACCTACTCATAAAAACCATATAACACCTTCTCTTTGCGTAGGATATCTGAGTGCAGAACTTGTGAACATAGATTCTGTCGGACATTTTTCGTCTGGTTTGCCCCTCATTAAGGTAAGCGCTGGGGAAAAAAATGAACCTTATCTGGTTTGCTACCCGCCTAACCATTATCAGCTGGCATCAAGTAAAGAAATGAGCCTGAAAGAGTGAAGGATAGATGCAGATGCTGGAATTCAGCGAGGTCAAAGAAGTCACAGGGATGGATGAAAGGAGTGAGAAATGTTCTTAACACTTGTTTTCAAATAAGCAGCTCTAGCAGCAGAAGAAACAGCAAAGCATGCTTCGCCAGAGGACTTGTGTCTCATGGCTGGATTCTCAGGTGTCTAATAAAGCAGAAGCAGTGATCTGAGGTTTTTTCTCTCAGGTGGGCTATTCATAATATTTATCAGGTGCAATTTCCTCTGATTGATGGGTTGAGCTAACACCAGGGGCTTCTCCTTGATTACTGTCTTTTTAACAATCTCTCCCTTTACTTGTTAGGCTACTCCCATAAAAACTGGTTGGGTCTTAGTACAACTGTGGTTTTGATTGTCATATCAAATTTGTTTGAAATAACTAAATGGTTTGAGAATTAGTGTGTTGGAGGTGGGTGTAGTGGAGGTAAGGAACAAGGAGATACACAGGACCAAACAGTCTGATTCAACAAGATTGCAGAATTTTTTTTTTCCTTTAGAAACCAGGCTGAAAAAAATAGATAGGAACAAACTCTGAAAGAACATTATTTCTAGATTCTTGCCAATTTTCATTTTAATTCATTTACTAGAGGTTGAATGAAAAATTAAGAGTACCACCCAAAATATGTGCAGCTGTTGCATGTCATTATTTGAGTATTTTGCATTAAGTTTTTTTTCTGGGGTTTGATAAAGGAGGTGAGTTTAACTGCCTCCCCCTTTGTATGCCTCATAGAAATCTGAAAGTGCATCTTTAAATTATACATTTTGAACAAGAAGAGGAGGCTGCTGCCATGGCACTGGGATCTGAAGAAGAAAATACCTGCCTGACTGAGCTGTCTTTTTCATCCAGAGAAGTATGAGACAAACTCTCTGAATCAAAGCCTGAGCTCCAGATGCCTTGTACAGTTGGAGATGGCTTTCTGCCAATGAGTTTCCAAAGCAAACAAGGAAGAGCAAATTTGTGTAGCATGAAGTGCAGCCACACAGGGAGGCAGTGAACAGGGTGGTTCCCTTCAGCATGGAAGGGAATGTTAAGTGCTTGAATGCAATGTTGTTTTAGAACAGAACAGAGCCTGAAAGAAAAAAATATAATTTTCAACTCTGATCTTAAACTGTCTGAGCTTAACCAAGTTAGTCAATGACATTTTGGCTGGGGTTGATGTAATACAGCATCTGTGGCTTGCTTTAAGCATGTCTCTGTGACTTAGAGTGGTTTCTGATATCATAGAATCAGAATAATAGAATGGTTTGGGTTGGAAGGAACCTTGAAGATCATCCAGTTCCAACCTCCTTCCATGGGCAGGGATAGCTTCCACCAGACCAGGCTGCTCAGAGCCCCATCCAGCCTGGCCTTGAACACTTTCAGGACAGGGGCATTCACAATTTCTCTGGGCAAACTGTTCTGGTGCCTCACCACCCTCATAGTAAAGAATGTTTTCCTCAAATCTGATCTAAACCACTCTCAGTTTAAAAACATTCCGCCTTGTCCTCTCACTATGTGCTCTTGTAAACAGGCACTCATCAATAACCAAGCTAACACTGAAATAAACTCAAACTCAACTCTAGGTCAAACTAGCTGGGGCCAAACAGACTCAAATGTCTTTGACAATAAACCTTTATTGGCAAGATCTGCAGATCCATGCAGTTGGCCGTATCAGCTAATAAGGTAACTTCTAATCTCCAGCTAAGTGTACAGAGACTGCATGTAGGAAAACCCTGGATATACCCATTGGTGTAAGATGCTTTTCATGTCTAGTATAGTGAAGGAATAATAGTGTTGAAAATAAGTGTGATCTAAGAGAAGATTTTTGTGTTGTTCTGTCTGCTTCCCATATATGCTTATCAGCTTCAGGAGTGGTCTTTTATGAATGCTGAAAACAGTTCCTGCCTTGTCGCCTTCTTTGATGATCCTGTTGGACTTAATGACCTTAAAGGTCTTTTCCAACATAACAATTCTATGATTCTATGATATGAAAGCTGACTGACCTCTTCTTCTGTCTGCCACAAAAGCACCTGGCTCCAGTTCACAGTTTAGAAACCTTAGTTCTTGTTATTTGTGAATTTACTGCTGAGGGGCCTGTTTAAAAAAGAAAAATAAATGAATATATCAGTTCTACAGCAGCCCATCTGGGAATTCTATAACGGTATTGCATCTTTACAGGAATAACTGTGGAGGATTGCAGATTGAAAACAATGGCTACAGTTTGTTACAGCTGAGATCTGGGTAGCAGGAGACTTAGTACAGGATAACAATTTGATATCTGAGACTGTGATTCATTCAGAGACCATAGCTCCCTTCTGTACCCTCCTCCGCCTGGTTATCCATTGAGCTAAGAAAAATAAACAGCAGAACTTAATGAGAAACAAATGTTGTTGCTGAGTTTGTCTGAAGTGGGAAGCCAAACTGTAGAAATTAGTTTGTTACTGTTTCAGTCACTTTGTTTTTTAGAGGTAGTTAAATAATTCTGAGTTCTCTGTGAGTCATGGACTTTGGGAATCTCATCATACAACTGACCTGTGTCCTACATGCAGGCTTGGTCAAGAAAACATGAAATTGAAGGCAACAGCATAGTCTGTGGGATCAGAGTGAGACTCTTCCCGTGGCAGAGACAAACACCTTCAAACAAGTAGTGGAAAGGATGTTTGGTACTTACGGTACATAACAGCACTGCTCCTGTAAACTGGGTACATGAGGCTCTCCTCCAATTGTTCACTGTGACTGCATGGAAAAAGGGGAATCCAGAAAAGTGCCAAAGCAGCAAGCGCTGCCTTCCTGTGTTGGATAGGTGTGCTCCCTACAGAAGTGTGCTGGCATCTTGGGCATTGAAACAACTACCACAAGAAATGAGGTGCCTCAAAGTCAGGCAGTAAGGTGCACCCTCTCTGGGATTTTTGCAGCTCTCTTGAATCCCTAAAAGGATTCAGGTGTCAATTGCTGGGTAGAAGAGCCAATTCCATTTCAGAGGGACTTGGAGGGGGATCACTAAGCTGCCCAACTCAATGGCTCTAAAGAAAAGGATCCAAATAGTTTAAATTGCATTGAGCCCCAGCTTTCAGTTCATGCGCTGTTTATTATCTTAGATAGTACCAACACAGCAAACCCGCTCCAAATGAACGTTTTAATTTTTTGTTTTAGTTTTGGCAAGACTTGCCGTGGAGATTCTAATCATATACATGGTAACACCAATGCCCACTAGTTTCTGGAGCATACACATATATACATGTATTATCAGAACTTATATATTTAAGTCTTTAGTGCTATGTGGGAAAACAAAAGGCTAAACATCAATTTGCCATTATGCCCATGTGAGCACTGTTTTTTTACTTTGTTAAAAATCAAAGATTAACACACCATTATCTTTAAACTACAGAGTTCTCTCATATTTTTATTCCCACTCTTCTCCTACTGCTGCATAGTACATAAAGTTTTAACTTGTGCACATTGATGCCACCTGATCCCAAAGTGTCTGTATGGTTTTTTCTACAACTCTGTCTGCTTAGCGATTGCTTTTTTATGGTGCAGCATTTTAGAGCTGGTTGAGTTACAATTCAGCATGAACCCATTTTAGACAGGAGATATATATACATATATATATATATATAATTTGTATGTGTGTGTACATGCATGTGCAACTGTATTTAAAACAATGTTGTTTCCAAGAGTGGAAAACCCCCTTGAACTCTGCAAGTATGGATGCAGTGTATTTCTTGCAACACAATGATGTGAAGATGCATCTTCACCTGTTATAGTAAAAACCCCAGCCACATTACATTTTAGGAGCCTAGTATGTTAAAGTATATTTTGGAATAATTTGTTACTTAAACAGCCCTTATGGTTCAGTGTGAATTGGGGTTTTAATAGCAGCTCCCAGCTGAAATGAATGGTGTTTGCTTGACTAAGCATCTTTGCTAACTTTGAAAATTTTAAATCTGGTTGTATCCCTCACGGCCTTTTGGGTTCTCCAAGGAACAAACCCAACTGTCCTTGCAAGGCATCCCTGCTCAGGGGAAGGCAGACAGGTGATGGCACCTGGTGATCAAAGATGCCAAAGTCATCAGGGAGCTCTACAGATACCACTTTGGGAGCTCATTCACAGATACAGCCTTGAGCAGATTGCAAGCCAGAGCCATCTGTGTAATCTCAGGCATGTAAGCAAAGCTGAAGCCAACTAAATGAGAACATCAAGCTTTTCTAATACATCACAGCCTTAACCACAATATGGAAGTTTGTGCAAGTCTGTCTTTGCCAGATTGTCAACCTCAAGTGACAGCTGTCCAAGCAAAGGCTTGCAGCACTGTCTGACGTGCTGCGAAGGATCCCATACTTCTTCATCCACCTTCATCAGCCAACAGAGGCAGAAGTCCAAAAACCAGATTTCTTTAAAAATGTAAAATAAAATCCCAGCAGATCCAGAACCTCAGTGTTTGGGCACAGAGTAACAGTAGACAGAATGAGGGAGAAGGAAAGAACTCCTGAACTCCATGGTCAGCTACTGCAGGTAGCAGTCCTCACTAGGCGGTCTCTTGTCATTCAGCAGCAGCAGGCTGCATTGGACTGAAGCCTTCCCAACAATTCTTGTTCAGTGCTGCAGTGGCATTGCCCATGGGAGGAAATGGTTCTCAATGAGTTATCTCAGAAGCAGCACTGAGACTCTTGCCTTGCTCTTCTCTGTGTAAAGCCTTACATAGGGCACACAAAACCTAAACTAAGCAGTCTTTCCCAAAACCAGTAAGACACTTTCTAGAGGGATCACCAGATTGATGTCTCTCCCAGAACAGAGCTAGCACATTAACATCTTGGTCTTGGAGAAGGCTGTTCACAAGTATGTAAGAAAGAGTTTTGCTAAAAATGATGATCATCTGTATTTCAGTGACAGAAGGTACTGAGCAGAGAGAAGCTTGCACTTGACCTTTGTGTTGTATGCTGGCTGATAAAGCCAAGGACAGGACCCAGACTCCTCCCTTCAAGACCCAACCTGTGCTTCACCCTCTGATGACCCCACTGTCTCCTGTGAAGGTATGGTCTACTCTGGGCAGTGAGGAACTGGTTATTCTGGAAAACACATGCATTTTTCAGTGTTTTGTGCTCCTAAAAAAATAGCACATGGTCTCCACAGTTCTGTAGTGTAAGTACTGTAGCTTACACTACAGATATTTTACTTCATGACCCTCAGTGTTTCTCCAGTCTTTTCTTTGGATTCTGGGTGGTGAAGTTGCTGAGACAAGGAACGTTACACAACTCAGAAATGTGTAAAAAATCAGTTCAAGCCTGTAGTGTGAGCATCTGGGGTAGGCAGAAATGTGAAGGCATGCCTGACAGCAAGTGTACACACTGTATAGTGCCACATGGAGAAGAGCAGCCAAGATTACCCCAAGTGATGTCTCTCTGACATATCACAGCACCATGCAAAAACCTTACTCACATCATGCTGGCTGTGTTGTGCCTAAGGATCTCTGTGCTGAACTTCACCATGCAACACAAGTGTGCACAGAGCTACCAGCAGTCCCTGGCATGGCTGAAGCACCATCCACACTCAGCCTAACTTTCACTGTTGTCTCCAGAGCTCTGGGGTCCCCTAATCTGTACTACAATTTGGTTGCAAGGCACCAAATCCTTTCTTCCTTCAAATGTTTATGAGCTGCAATCTCTTGTGAATAAATAGCTACTTCATAGAAGGGTTTCAATGGAGAAGATATTTTACATTCTTACTTTGTTCAGTACATGGCCCGTCAGGATGACTGATTAAAAGCCTCAACATTTCCTCAGATTGCTCTCTGAGAAAACTTGGTGCTGAGAAAATCAGACCATATTTCTCCTTTGTTTACAGTGATGGCACTGACTTTTCACGGAGGAGCAGTTAATTTGAGGAGAACTTTGCTTTTATGGGACAATAGGTCAGGATGTCATACAACACTCTTCCTCTGCAGCCCCACAACAACAACTGGATAGGAGGAGATATCTCTGCCTGACGGCCTTCCAGCTCCCAAATGGTTAGATAGCGAATTGTGATTTCTTTTCAGCCTCTGAGAGGTTTGAAGACAAATTTCAGGCTTTTCCTTGTGCCCATATTGAATGCAAATAGCTGGACAACAAGCAGTGTCTTTCTGAAGAAGGAACTGCGGAAACAGTCAGGCACCATGGCTAGGATGGCTCAGGGTGGCTTTGAATGTTCTGTACTTGGAGTTAAGCTGTCTGTGTGCCCTGCTGGCAGTTAGTGGAACACTGAGACAAGAGTTTCCCGCTCCACGGGGGAAGTGCCCAAGACACTTGCTGGCATGTGCAGCCATGAGGTGATGCCAGGATGGCTGGCCTGGTTGAAATGCTGCAGCTGAAATGCTGCAGCCTTCCCTCGCATGTGCTCAGCCTGGCCTCTTTCTGTTAACACCTTGTTTGGGCTGATAGCATTTCTCAAGGACAGGGAAGTCCCCTGGGTGTGCCTGTCCACTCCTCAGGATGTTGGGGTCTAACTGGTGGGGTTGGATAGGGGCAGCTTGGCAGGAGCGTTTCAGCCAAGTTGCCCAGCAGGCAGAGGGAGCTTGTTCTTTGCTTGGGGAATGTTTTGAGGCAGAGCTGCAGCTGGACAGTCCTCCAGCACATGGGCAGATAATGTGAAGTTGACAGAATATTGGTGGGTTCATGTCCCAGTGAGCAGGGTGGATATGACCACCTCTGACAAGTGACCTCCACATGTTTCACAGGGAACTGGGGGCATGAAGAGATCATAGCAGTATGGCTGTGACCCCACTGGCTTCCTTGCAGTGGTTCTTGAAGCAGGCTACAGACAGTGTGATCTTTGCAATCTGCGTGGTTACAAAGGGCAGTGCTGCTGCATGCTAGTTTAATGTCTACTCTTCCTACTTACTTTGTTCTTTTACTACCCTCTGGGAAGGATGGTTGGACCTGTCCCACAACCTGTCCCACATCAGGGACAGTGGAAGGGAACCTCACTCAGCATGACAACAGAGATGTCCTGAGCTTTGTGTCCACAGTCAAACCCTGGACCTCCTGAAACAAGACTTCTTCTAAATCAGTGGGGAGAGATAAACACACTTGGGAATAGGGAATCTTCCCGCCAGTCTCAGATACTGATTGCAGAGAAATCATTCTCCAGCTATGCCTTGTCTCTGCCTGTTGGCTGCGGACGGATGCCAGCTGACTGTTTTAGAGAAGGCAGCAACTTCTGAAAGGATGAATTTAGATGAAGTCAATTCCTTCCTGAGACCATAAGCTTGCATAGCTGTTGTCTGGTGCTTATGTTTTAGTAATGTCCTATTCCTCTCTCTGAAGGCTAAAGAGCACATACTCCTACTCTTTTTCAGTGATTGCTCAAAGACTTTCCTCACTCTGAGCGACTGCTTGAAACATCCAACTGAGGTCAAGAAGGGGAAGTGCAAGGCTGATGAAAGGATAAGGAAGGAGCTGGAACTTCGAAGAGTGGCACAGGAAGGTAGAACAAGAGTCATTGTCCACAGAAATATTTATTTATTCTAAGTCACTACGCAAACACAAGACACAGCTGTTGACTTTAATTGTGGAGACTGTGATGGGTAGCTGTCTCCATCTGTGACCTGTGAAGGTATTATTTTATAACTTTCTACAGTCTTGTTAAGCATTTTTAAATGTTATTCCAGGGAAACTCTTCAGAAGGCAGGCTTTAGTCAAAAACACTTTTTACATTTTATACTGAACAGAATCAAGGCAAATATGCTACCAAGAAAAAATGTAAGTCTGCAAAATATTGATATACAGGTGAAAATGAAATTAGTAGTAAGTATGAAGTAGACTTTATCTGTGTCTAAAGACTGCATTTGCAGTAAATAACAGATTGGATAAGATTATTTACAGGTCCATGAACAGTTTCAGTAGAAATAAAACAAAACCCCAATAAAATAATCACACGGTAGAGTGATTCAGTTTGAGCTGCTTATTGTCAAGTGTTTTAGTTAGGATTTTAGCACCTGAGCATTTGCAATACTCAGCTCCATTAGAGCTTCTGCTTTTAATATTTGTCGAAAAATCAGGAAAGGAATTGTTCTGTCCTACCAGGCACCTGATATGGATTGTTTATATACAGCCACTGATGTTTTATTTAAAAGCACATGTGGAAAGCCTTTGTGTATTGAAATAAAAGTCGAAGAGGAACTAGAAGGTCCTGCATAAGGGAGGGATCAGCCAAGCAGAGGGTTGCCTTTTGGGGAGGCCAGGTCCAGGAGCATTGCTCAGAGATGCTCTTGTTCTTTTTCACACTGGGCTGGTGCAGCCTCACTGCTTAACTGATGCCTTTAGCTCTCTTGGCAGACCTCAGCTTGCCTGTGCCCTGTGCTTTCCCATGGTGCACCTTAGTTCATGGAAACAGCCTGAGATCTCCACTTATCACAAGTGGGGAGCAGGGAGTGTTCAGGAGTGAATGTAGTGCCTGAGCAGTTTCTCACATGGATGTAGCAGCAGATATTTTAAGTAGCATCCCCAACCCTCCCTGTCTCTCCCTGATGCACCTCTGCAGGAGTGAGGAGCTGCCCTGCCTTTCTGCCCCACCACTTTACCCACCTCACTGATTTTTTTTAAGATTTCCAGATAAAGCCTCTCTTTCCTTATAAAACCTCTTTACCTAAATTAACAGCAGTGCTGAAATAAAACTGCAAGAAATAAAGAATCTTATAGAGAAACTGGGACCCAATGCAGAGCACAGCAGAAAAGCAAATTTTCTGCCAACTGTTTTCTTGGTACTGGCCAAGCTCTTGCAAACCCTGACGAAATAAGTGTATGCCAGCCAGCTTATGGATTGGTTTGTGAGCAGGAGTAGGGCTCTGGTTCTGCACATGTTCGTGTGTGTGAGCAGCTCCTTGCATCTGTGGAGGGCTGCCGAAAATGCCTGCAATTGAAAACTGGCTTTAATGTGTAGGAACTGGACCTTTTTATGGCCAGATTGCCTTTGTTATCTGCTGGGAAAATCTTCCTACATTAGTTTCTCCCTGTTCTCTCAGGAAAGGCTGCATAACTGCTCCAGCAATCTCTGCTGGCTTTCCGGCAGCTCTCCTTCTCTCTGCTTTCATGTGCTAATGTGCCATGGGGGAATCATGACAGGGGCCAAGGAGTAAAGTTGGTTTGCATCACGTTTCACATCTGAATTAAAATAAGCCTGCAGATCCTCACATGACACAGGTACCAGCCCTCTGTGGCAGGGGAAGCGTGGAGGGTTCTCCCCTCTCTCTGGACAAGTAGCCATATGCTTCTTTGCTGACCAAACACCCTCCAGAACAAAGCCAATCTCCCACCACCACTGAACTTCTCTGTCCCTGCCATCCTCAGCTGTGCTTGCACCATGGATTCACTTGCCTTACCCAGAGGTCTGTGAACATACACATGCAGCTTGGCTACAGGCAGGGCAGGAGCCCACAGCATGGCAAAGGTTATGAGAATGGGGAGAGAGGTACTCAGTTAATTATTGGCAAGAGTTTATAAGTAAGACTGGTGTCACCTACATGCAAAACAGAAAGTCTGCAACCAGGGCAGAGCTGAGCTCCACTATGGTTTTTGCATGAGCAAGCACAGACATTGCAAGTACCTTGCAAGGCTCATAGTGATAGAAAATGCCTTTGAGGTGTGACTTGGCACTCCATAGAGTCTGACAACCCACACCCTCAAGTGCCTGTTGCCTGTAAAATGTGCCTGTGGTGACTGGGTATAAGGGGCACTGCTCAGACCCTGCTTCCAGCCTTGGGTCTGGAATGGCTCCTGCCTGGCCATGTGTATCCACCAAAGTATGAGTTAGGTGGGACCCAGCCCAGCCTGGGCATGGGGGCTGCAGGGGCACCTCGCCTTCCTGGAGAGGCACCAGTGTGGATGGGAGAGATGTTGTTGCTGCTCGCTCCTCTTTCGCACCTCTTGCTTCTTACTTTGCAAATGGATTTTTTGTTTTTACTTTTTAAAATGACCCTTGTATTCACCCCCTGTTGCAGGCAACTGGAAGCCGGGCATTTGGTTGCCATGGGCAGCACTGGCCTTTCCTATGGTGCTAACCAGGCTGTTCAAGTCTGTATGTAAGTCAACTCTTATAGCTGGGTCCACCCCAGATGCTCAGATCAAGTTGTAGCATTCACCCCAGGTAGATGGATTAAATTAGTGGATAATTTAGTAGGAGTGCTAAGTGTTATGATAACAGGTAATGTGCAGCTTTATCGTGTAATACTTCTAAGAGAAGTTTAGAGCTCCTAGAATTAGTTATTTCCACACCACTATAATAAACATCCTGTTCCCCATGACTCTTGCAGGGCAGAATAGTCAGGATTTTTTCCCAGGTTATCTATGGGTTTGTACATTTCATCAAGTTAATTATAAGAGGTAGATTTACTAGAAAACCTGTTGGCTGGGTGATAGGGTGACCTGAGCATCTGGGGATGAACAAGGAAGCACAGAGTCCTGGGACTGGGGGAAGCAGTGTACTACCTGTGGCGAAAGAAAAAATATCTGGAAATGGACCTTCATTTTTCTCTGAGGTGAAACAAAAAAAACCACCCCTCCTTTGAAACACTCTTCTAGGTGTCATGGAGATGATAGAGAGAAATTCTGATACAGACTCCTTTTCTCTGCCAGCAGCTTCATTTAGGGGCTGCCTGTGTGATATCTGTCTGTTCTAATGATCAGGCACTTATGGGCTAAATAGTGCAAATTTTTACATTTCAGACTTCTAACGAATTCAGAAATGTAATAGAAAATTATTATTTTTGTTGACCTGTCTCAGGTGGAAATGGAGAAAACCTGAAATTAATTCTTAAACTCTAATTCTATGTCTTAGCTTAGCCCAGATGAACCATCCATCTCTGACCATATTATATAAAATCTTAGGTCTCCTGGGGTCCTCAAGTCCACAAACCTGTCAGTTTTCATGTGCTGAAGAAATGCTTTAACCTGAATGTTTCACTGATATTTGTGACATATATATGTCTACACATTGAACTCTCTGTGAGTGTGTGGGTGATGTCGCATATTGATTCGTAAATGCTAATGTAACTGTTCTCCAGTTATCAGTCTTACCCTGGATAATCTTCATTGACTCCTCTCTTGTGTAGAATCAGTGAAAATAATTTTTTTCAGTACTTTTTTGATGGCTCTAACTGTGGAAGTTTACTTTTATATATGTGTTTGTTTCTTACATTCATAGGAGACCATAGTGAGACTGTGTGAGATCAATTACATGTCTACTTGTTCAAAACCCTTAATCTGAAGACAACCATGTAGTCCTAGATATTTATATTTGCACTAGGTCACACCCTAATATTTTACCCAAGCAATGTCTTTAAGGTAACGCTGCCGTCATGGCAGTAATACAAGCAATTTGATCTTTTGGATCTAGAAATCAAGGATGTTTTGTGCAGGGAGCGATTGTGTGCCAATCACTCTTTTTACCCAGAGGTGAGGGTTATTCTCTTGTTGTCCATTGATACACTAACAACACAGATCTGAAACAATATGGATATGTGCTTTCTCTAAAAATACAGTGGAGCCAATAGCAGTGATGAGGGTGTTTCATAATGCTCTCATATTAACTTCCAACATTATGCATGGTCACTGCTCGGAAATCTACATATCTTTATGGTCCACTATGACATGATGCCAAAGCACCAACATTTCCAGGAATTTGGGAGAACAACTAAATCCTGGGAAGAGGCTTACTTACTTCATGCATACTTGCCTTGATTTGAGAATTATATAGGTTATTTGTTTCATGCAGTGAGAATCAAATCTTCATTCTGAAGCTGTCTGCTTCAGTGGGAGTCTTGGTTGCGGAAAAACTTCTGAGTTTTTCTGGTCAGAAGGAAGTTACTTCTTTTATAGGATCAGAGAAGCATGCAGTTCTGTGTGCAGCAATTAAATATCCCTCTCACTGTGCAAGAAGCAAACCATCACTTTAGATTAGTTCTCTTTTAGATGTTTTTCCCTTTGCCATAGAGTAATTTAACCTTATCCCTTCCTGAGAATCCTGATTTGCTTTATGCCAGGGGGGCGGGTATGTGTATGCTTGCTGAATATGTGTCATATGCTATCCTGCCATGGAGCATTAGTGAGCAATGCTTTTACATAGACTGCAGGGCCCATTTTGCTATCAAAAAGGCAAAACGTGTGCATATAGGAGGAGGGAAAAGATATATGAATTACAAAAAAAATTGTATCTCCGAAATGTGGCTTTACAGCTGTCAGAGTACATGTAAAGTTTGCAGCCTATTATTGCTGTATATGAAGTGGTTCCATAGCCTGAGGAAAACCAGATTTGAGCTGCAGAAAAGGCACCCACGTGTGTATCCATGCCCTTCCTACACCAGCACTGCGTTTCAGAGAGCAGAGAAACACATTTCAGAGGATGGGTAGAAAAGGATGAACATGGCTTCCCAGCAAGTTGTGGAAACAAGGTGAATGGTGCCAGTCAAATTAACCATGCCCAAACTACCTTAGACTCAGAAAAATCATGTCCAGATTTATCACTCTGTATTTTGAACGCCTTCTAAAGGAGACCAGATACTGCTCCATTGCTCCGTTCGTCTTGATGTAGATGCTGACAATCACGGTGTAGTTTTCCCTTGTTAGACATTCACATGAGGATGGGCTTGGAAAGAAGAGGATGTATCAATTTCAAAACAAATAATTTTTTTGTCCAGCAGCTCTTCTGTCTAAATAAGGTGGTCTTTACCAAATATCTTGAAAAATTTTGGTTTATTCTCATCTGCTGTTCATCTGTTGACACCCTTACCTATAAGGTTCTAATGAACTTATGTTTCCCGTTTTCTATTTTAAGTCACCATATATGAATCTTGAATTTTATATTTCAGACTCACTGTTGCCATTGGGAATGTTTGTTAAGAACTAAAGGTCATTTTACCAGTGACCTAGACTGGAAAATAATCTTTCTGTTTTGGAACACTTCTGGTTCCATTGGTTTTCCCATTTTGAGGCAGAATGATCTTGTTATAGTTGGAATTGATGGTAAGTCATAGGAAGTCTCTCAAACCAGCAGACACCTACACAGGAGAAAAAAGGAGCCCTCTAGAAGCCTAACTGCTGTATTTCAGTAAGTGCTAACCTCACATTGCATGTGCTGACAGTTCTTGACCACTTAAGGGTCAAGGAATAAATTGCTACAGAAAATTGTTGACAGTTTGAGCTAGTGAATAAATTTAGGGTCATGATCCCTTCAGTAGAACTACTTGGGAAATGAATTTTTCTGAATGCATAATTTTTCTCAGCTTCACTGAAGAAGCAACATAAAAATTGGATTGCCATCTATTCCCAGAAGAGAAGAGGAACAGAAGCTACATGAAACCACAATCACTGGTGTCAAAGAGACCTAGAAAAGTTTAACCCTAATCTCTCAGTAAGTTTCTGGTAAAAGAAAACGTGAAACAGGCAATGGCAGTATCAGCCTTAAAATACAGTTTATTCCAAGCACTTAGAGTTCATTTTAGTAGTGAATCTAATCCAAACTCCATCCTATCTACACATGAAAGCTCCTCCTTTGAGTCAAATTATGCTTCAATCTTCAGCATGCATGTCTTCCAGGGAGAGACAGTGACACTCAACTTCCAGTATTTGCAGCTAACCCAGCTGCCTTGCAATTGGACATCTGGCAACTTGAGCTGGACTTTGCAGTGTGCATGTTCCCCTGTGTACTAGATTGTCCCACTTAGATGTAATAAAACCATACTGTAAAGTAGAAGTTTTCCATTTGTGGTCAAGGTATCTCTGTGAACCTGCAAACTGCTCCTTCGAGGATCTACCAAGGCAGATCAAGCCAGCCTACTGTCTGTACACTTGCATTCAATTTACAAGACTCATAAATCTCCAAGGTGAAAATTTTTCCTTTGTGGTGACCAGTGACAGTACCCAAGGGAATGGCCTGGAATTGTGTCAGGGAAGGTTTAGTCTGGATGTTAGAAAAAGGTTCTTCATCCAGGGTGTCGTTGGGCACTGGAACAGGCTCCCCACAGAAATGGGAACAGCACCAGCCTGACAGAGTTCAAGAAGTGTTTGGACAACACCCTTGGGCACATGGTATGACTCTTGGAGATGTTGCTGTTAAGGGCCAAGAGTTAGACTTGATCCTTGTAGGTCCCTTCCAATTCAGCTTATTCTGTGATTCTGTGATTCATTTAAGTGTCCACAAATCAAACTTGAAAGCTTTCATTATAAAGAAATTGCCATATTTATTCCCTTGTATTCCCTCAGCCATTTTTAGTAGCCCCCTCAGCCACTTCACCTGCTCCTTATTTTCTTTATCCTAGAATGGCATGAGCTCAAACTAAAACTGTAGTGCACACTTTACACATCCGGATCACAGCAAGAGGCAGAAGTGGACACAAAAATGTTTGCCAGTGCAAAAATGAATGACACATCTACATGGAGGCAGAGAATCCTGATAGATCAAATAAGTCTTTTCTCCTAAGAGTCTTGAAATCTGTCAAAATAGGACGCATACAATAAGAGTAAAATCAAAAACTTTATTTCTTTCTGTTGTGGCTGCCCGTGTCTCTCCAGTTCAAAGTTAGCCTCCAAACTACAGAGAGTTGTTTTTGGTTCTCCAGAGGTGTAATTGCTAGTGCTCTCCACATTTCCTTACAGTAACTAGTTGAAAACCGTGTACCTGAGGCCTTCTAATGAAGCCTCTAGGTATTTCATTGGAGCTTACAATGCTTTTATTACAAAAAATCCTTTCAAACTGATTACTACAATTGTTTTTTTTCCTTGCAGAATGTAAGTTTGCTTGGTTTTTCTTTTTTTTGGGTTTTTTTGGGTTTTTTTTGTTTGTTTGTTTGTTTGGGGTTTTTTGTTTTGTTTTTTTGGGTTTTTTGTTTGTTTGGTTTGTTTTTTTGTTTGTGTTTTTTGTTTGTTTTTTGTTTTTTGTTTTTGTTTTTGTTTTTGTTTCTGGAAGAGCATATTTCCATCTGCTGATGATAATTGCCAGGCACTACCTTCACCAACTCCTGGACTGGCAATGCCTCCTGTTTTATTATATGTGTACATACATATGTATGTATATATGCATACTGCATATCCTTCAATGTGAAGATGTGGTTTGATGATATGTTAAAGCTCAAACATGTCTAGTACTTGGTGAAAAATGCCTTGAACTTCTAATATGAAGTGTCAAGTGTTTATAAACTCCTTCTGCCTGTTTCAAATGTCTTCAAAGTAGTTTGATGGATTAACTTTCTGTCAGTAGACTTTATACTTGGTCAGCGTTGCCTGTCCAAATCCAACCATCCACAGTTATTGCAACAGTTTTTGCTGTTCTTTCTAACTCCTGCTCATTGCCACCCAGGATCATGCCTCCAGCTGCTGCAAGTTTTGGGCTCTGTGATTCCACTTTTTTTTTTTTGCTGTTTGCCTCCACTGGGCTTTTGTTAACTATGTCTGCACTGAGCTTTCTTTTGCAGCTGAATTCTGCAATGCACCTTTCCTTGGTTACTTTTCTTTGAATGAGATCTCCTGTCTTGTATTAGAATTCTGTACTACTGAAAGACTGGATTTTCCAAAACACCTCCTGCAACAGCCAGTGCAATAGCCATCCCACACTGTGTATACGACATTCTGATCTTCCTGACCCAGCCTCACCCAATGGAGTCCTGACTAGATAGAGGCAGAGGTTTTAATCCTGCTGGGTGTCAGGCTATGAAGGCTGTTTTGCAGCAAGATGCCACTTTCTGAACCCTAGTTGCAGAGATGCTTCAGCAAAAGCAGTGAGGGAAAGGCACAGAGGCAAGGCCAGCTGTCCTCAGAGGACCTACAAGAGGACTGGGGTTGTCAGTGCCCAATCTGGCATTTGGGCAGGGAAAACTTCCTTGTACTATAGCAAATCTGACTGCAGCTTGGAAAGTGAGGAGCTGCTGTTTCCTGAGTTCCGGAACAGAGCCAGTCCCCCATATCCCCACAAAAAGGGAAATCCAAAGATAAGGAACAGAGTCCTGAGGGAGAGAAGGAAAATGGTTGGGAATCTCCTTAGTTCTCAGGTGTCCACAGAAAGGCACAGAAACAGGACACAACCACCAGCCAAGGTAAGAGGCTTATTGCCCATATTTTCTCCTCCATCTTTTGGACATTTTGTATCAGAAACAGCATAGCTTTGATACCTTTTCAACTTTTCATGTCTACACAGCTTCTAATCTCTGACCAGAGCCAGGAATTCACAACAATGCTCTTCTGATCTCAAACATGTCCAAGTACACCTGTACCTCTCTATTTGTCTGAAGGGTTTTCCCAGGCCCATTATAGCAGCTGATCCCCAACACCTCCTGGGAAAGTCTGCCTAGCCCTCTACCACCCGGTTTCTGTGAAAACCCACTGCTCTCTGGTCCCAGAGGTGTTCCTTGGGCTGGTGTTGTGAGAGGTACATAGCAGCCATTAAAACACTTGCATGCGTGTGTGTGTGTACACAGATATATGTGTATATAAAATGTGCAGCAATGATGATGGTTTAGAAATGAAGAACTGGAAAAAGGCTTCAATGAAGTAAAACTACCCTGTGCCTTTACTTAACCCTTCCTGATCCTCACCAATCATTCATCCAAGCATCAGCTTATGTGTCACAACTCACACCATTGCAATGCTGCTCAGCACAGAGCTGCATTGGTTCCTGTACTGGTCCTGGGATGGAATGATTTCACTGCTAAGATCTCCTCCTGCCCAGCTGTCCAGAGACTTGAGCCAATCTGGAGACCAGCTCTGCCTCTGCTGGCAACATGACTGCCCCAAAGCATCGGGAGCTATCCAGTACATGTCATCCCTGCCTGTTTCCCTGACGAATCAGAGGCACAGTGTGGTGAGACTTTTGCAGAAGGACAGATGCCCACAGAGCTGACCCAGGCAGCTGAGAGAAGCTGGCAGCAATCATCCTAAAATAGCGCAGGGTGGGAATACAGCTGGGGTGTGGATGGTGGCTGCTTTCATTTTCTTGGTTGTGAATAGAAACCTGTGGTTGAAACCAGACAGCAAGGCCCAGGTGTGCCCCTCATCCTGGAGGCTGGCTGCTCTGGGTCACCCAGCACTGAGTTTACTGTGGGAGTCAGGAACCCCCTGGTTGTCCATGGGGAGCATGTTCTGGATGAATGCCATTCACAGTTTGGAGCAGAGGTTGCTGCTTTTGCTGTTGTATGCCATACTTGTGAAGTGGGATGAGCGTTGGGAGATACTTCATGTGGTGGAGGCATAACAGTGTGCACAAGAGACTTCAGTCTCTTCAGCACCCAGCATCTCTTGTGCTTTTAATCACCCTCTCCAGCCTTATATTCTAGGCCAAGTCAGTAATGCAGCACTAAGTCTGTCACAGGCCCTCTTTCGGAGTTGTGGAGGTGAGATGATTCTAAAAGCACTGTTAGATAACCACAAGGATTTCTAGTCCTACCTGCTAAACTGCCTCCATCCCTTCTCTGCAATGGTTCTCTGTTCCCTATGTTTTCCAGGTGGAAAGCTCTTTCTTTTTTTCCCCCATGGTTGCACTTCCTTTTCATTAAATCCTCATGATCTCTGTATTTAAACAGTGTTGAGATGATTGTTTTTGAGGTTGGGATATCAAGGATTGCAGAAAGCCTGGACAAAAAAGGTGCATTTGAGCATTGCAAGAAAAGCCGAATATGCAGAAAGGCTGTTATCCTTCTCATTTCTGCACAGTTCAGAGCTATAACCAGCACCTCCAATGAGTGTCTGATGCAGTAGTAGTTAGTCAGGACTTCCCCAAATCTCGGCGGTGTATGCTGGTAAAGAGACAGCTGGTCCCACCTGTCAAAGTCCCACCAGCTGGCTTCTCTTCCTGGTGCCATAAATATTGTTCAGAATTATTGCTTAGGTGAAGGGGAACCAGGTGAGACAGTGGGGATTCAATTCCCACCTGACCCTCCATTGTGTCAAATGCAAAACATTTTAATCTTGTCAGCGTCAATAAAGGACACAAATAAACCCGAGGTTTTGCTTTCCATCACTTGCCTTCCTTTCTCGGGATGGCACTGCCCTTTTCTTGAAATCTGCTTGTTCTCTGTAGCTGTTTTTCTTTCAGATTGGGTTATAATACTAAATGGGGCAATGACTTTCAGCTGGATCATAATATAAGGATATTTAATGGGTCATGCCCAGTATTCAATGCAGAAAGCAAACATTAGACCCAACTGAAGATGAGATAATCTAGAAACAAAGTCTGGTCATAGCTGGCATAGTGTGTTCATCAGGTTAAAAAACCTGGTCTGTAATTTACCAAAGTCCTGAGAAGTTTCATGAAGATGAAAACAATAGAATTATAGAGGAAATACTCAAGACACACAAAATGTGATAAACAAGATTTTCCCACAGAAGTTAAACCTAATGAGTTTGAATTTGGACAATTTGTATGTCAGAATGACATCTAATTCTGCATCAGAATCCCACTGCCTGTCTTTTGAGGTCAACAGAAACTTATTTGTTTGAACCTGTGTCCCTTGGGGTCTGTCTAAAGTCTCCAGCTGAACTTGACAGAACTGCATCTCATGCTCTGGAGGGTTTGTGCCGCAGCACAGTATGTTTCAAATACACCTCAGCTGAATCCCCTTGGTTCAGAAGTCCTCCCAGTATTATTTCTATTCAGAGGAAACAACAAAATGAAGCTCAAACTTCTATACCTGTAGCTCAATTTCTTACCCTTCAACTCTGACTCAAGAGGGGACAGTTAGCCAGGTGACTTTTATGAGGGTGGGGTGAAGGAGGAAGAAATAGCTATGAAAATATTCAAAGCTGCTCTGATGGGGATGTGAAGTGTTGGGGCAAAAGAGCCGGAGAAACACCAGATTATGAGGGTGGTTTAATAGGCATATCAGCAGCATTTCTGCAGCAGCATGACATTTTCTGAAAACGAAAAAACTCAAACCCCTTATGACTCCCTTACCACCCTGACAGCAATAAACTAGACCTCACAGATAAAGTGCTTGAAGTATTCCTCTCCTACATGTAGTCCAAGACCAGAACAGGATATTTCTATTTATGGGAATCTAATATTACACACACACAAAAAAGAATAAGTAGATAAGTAGAAGAAAGATGGATAGAGAAAAATAGTTCAGATTATTCAGTAGAGTAATCCAGGTTATGAAGACAAAGGCGATATTTTTAGAATTTTGCTCTTATACCCTGTCTTTCTACACATTCTAATCCTGGCTATAACTTGTAGTTGTCTAGAGATTTCTTGGGATGTAGTCACATTATTATTTTGCTGTAAAATACCCCTGGGATATGGAATGGATATGCAGTAATTGCTTAGTTTGTGGGAAGATTTCTTTAAACAGTTGTTTGGAAATTGAGGTACATCCCACCTAACTGCAGCTATAAAGTACTTTTAACCACACAAGCTTGCATTGGTATTGGTCATGTTGCTTTTAAAATCTCTTTTCTTGCTTTCACCCGTTACAGAGGGAAACCTGGGGTGTAGCTGTCCTTATTTCCATTTCTAAAATTATCTGGGGTAAAGTCTCTTTGGATCCTGTGTGGTTGATTCAATGGTAAATCAGTTTTTCTGGGTTTTATTTGTTTTCCTCCTTCAGGACCAAGCCATCTGTTACCACCTTTCCCCCTTCCCTGCCCTGTGTACCCTGCATGGGTATAGGTGTGCATGTTTTATTCATAGCCTGGGGTTATCTTTCTGCCAGTACCATTCCTCCCTTTTGTTTTTTTAACTCCTGCCCTCAAGTCAGTGTGCAATATCAAGTGCATCTGTTGTTTATTGATTTATGCAGGGCTCTGAGACTGCATTCAAGAAGACTTTTACAAGCAGAGAAAGCTTTATTTATAACTAAAATACTGGGACCTCTCGGCTGGAATGAAACAGCTGGATAACAGCGCTGGCAACACAACTCAGCAGCTCTCAGAAAGAAACTGAAGAATACCATATCTAATTGAAGCAACAAGGGATAGTTAACTACTGTGGGAAGAATTTAATTGCTTATGCTGGAGACTGGCCAAGACACTAGGGTTAACCCTTCTTCTCTTACAAAACGCATGCTGCGACCTTTAAATGGCTACTGCTAATTATAATTACCCCAAATAACACTGTCTAAACCACCTATCACATCACAGTATCAACTTTATTGTTATTAAAACATCCTTCAGAATGGTCTTTTGCAGTCTGCCACACAACAAAGTAATTCACAGAATGCTAATAAAGCTGTACCCAAACTGCTTCAAATCAGTGGATTAAGCATGAAAAAAGTCCAAAATAAATATAACTCCTACTTTCAGATGAGTTTTATTTGTAGCAAAATCTAAAAATGCCAGAAAATATAACTTGAGTAGAAAAATAGTGCAAATGGGTAGGTGGATTTGGCTGGTGAGTTTAATTTTGCTCTACTGTCCTGAGTCTGTAAAGAAAGAAAACAGATTGAAATTTCTCCTCTACTATGTTATAGAGTGGCTGGAAAGATTCCTGTAAGTTTTATGGGATAAGGTAGCATAACTTGTGTCCATCTCACTTTTGTCCATCAATTCCGTCCTACTGACACTTGAAGAAATATAACTGTGTTTTTCCCAGGGATAATCATAGTCAAAGAAAACTTTGAAGTTTAACACTTGAGCTTCACAAATGCATTTAAAATTACATGACCAAAATGGTTGCAGTTTCATTAACTACTAGTCAGGTTCAGCTGAGGAAAATTTGGCTCATAGTGTCTAAGCTTGAATGATAATCACTAATGGCAGACAGCAGATGCCTTTAAATGTGTTTTCTTTTTCCACGTCTCCATTAACCATCATTTAATGGTGTATTGCACATCTTTACATTTAAGTAAAAAAAAATACAGCTCTTTAGGTCTACAATCTCTATCTATTTTAGCAGCCTGTGCAGGAGGTAGCTGGCCAGAAGCATGAGAAATGCAGAGAGATGTGTTCAAGACTACCATCACCATATTCAAATCCACAGCTCCTACGACTTTCAGCCAGTGGTTCAGAGGCTGATACCTTTGGCAGTGGGCTCCAGAGCTGTTGAGGTTGGGCTTCTGTCAGACCCAGGGATGGAAGGGCAAATCCCACCATCCTGTTGTGTTACAGAGCCCTCACTGCCCCTTGCACAATGCAATTCCAGCTTTTAAATTTTTCCCAACATCTGGGAAGGGAGCACCCCCAAGTAACACTATTCTGTCCAGGAGCAGTGCTTCAGAGCCTGCCAGGGGGTCTCATGGCCATTAGCACAGAGCAAAGGGACAACAATAATTGTCCATAGTCAGTGACACTACTCTGGGTATGATCTTCTTAACGTGGATTTGATGTCTAGGCTGGTTTGGAGCTTCTGTGGAAAAGATGTTGAAGGTGAAGCATACAAGTATGGATATTGGCTGTGATGGGACCACTCCCGTGCCTCCAGTTCAGTGACTGTAACTACTTGTAAGAATGAAGCTGTAAGTTTTAATTTTACAAGGAGATCAGTAAAGGCTTCTGCTAAACCAGCAGGCAGGAGGGAGGTCTGGGTGCAGACAGCCCTTCCAGTACCTCACCTTGGCATCCTTAACAAATTGTTTTCCACCCAGCTCAGTCCCTATCCATGGAAGCATAATAGAGATTCACACTCTCACACCTGGATGCAATGCTCAGAAAGAGTTACCAGCTTGTTTTCCTGAGGGCACTGCCACAGGGAATACAGTGATCTAATAGCAAGATTTTTAATTAATTAGATTATCTCTACCTGTCAGTGCTGCCTCATGTCTTTAACTGATCATGTCTACAACAGTACTAGAAATACTGAAAGGAAACTATCCTGAGATCTGGGGGAAATTTAGCCCCCATCCCACCATCTTGTTCTGTTGTTCTCAACATACCAGAAATTAATGTGTGCCAATAGCATCTTCCCTCTAAACAGGTTTAAGTCTATGATATTATCATAGGTTCTCACAGACTTCTTAAATTATGGGTTTGTGTGGGTTATGTGTGTGGTTTTATAAATTATTTCTTTCATTTCTCCATAGCTAAGAGAGTTCTGTGATGAATAATAGTCCTGTATTTGCAGAATTTATATTACTAGTAGTTAGAAGGATGGATGTTCTAGTCTGCTGAAGATTTTAAAATCTGATTTGCTTCTGAAGAAGAATAAACTTGAATGTTTTAAGGCTTCACAAAGAAGGACTTTTAAAATACTTTAGATAAATACAGAGTTCAACAGAGTGCAGTGTTTTATGTCAGTGCTTACTAGTTTTTCTATATGGAAATATATAATAAAAAGTGACTATAATTGGAGAGGAAATTCATTTGTGCACTTAATGAGGCATTTTTATTTATGAATACAATAAACAAATAGAATAAAGTGTTGCATAGTTTGAGAATGTATGGCCCCATCAAAGTTTCTGTATCCAAGTCCTCTTAGGGAAGATGTTTAATCCAATAGAGCTGAGCTTGACTTAGAATTCCCTGAGGTGCCACACACATGCAAACCCTATTTTTCAGGCTGGGTTTCAGGCCATGCAGAGAGCTGGTGGCTCTCCCAACACTGGCACACAGTCTGCAGGGGCCTCCAGGCTGGTGGGGTTGGGGGGCAGCAGCAAAGCCTGGCTGAGAGTGACAGTGGGAAGGTGCTCCTGGTGTCCCTGGAGGTTGTTGTCACGCCTACAGCAAAACACCCAAATTCTGAAATAGTGTGGCCATGTGAAAGACATGCTGGAGAGGTCATGAGGCTGACATTTTGAAGTCCATGTAATAGATCCTGAAAAAGGAAGAGGTTTTGCAGGAAAACAGATATTTGGCCACCAATTTGTCCTGCTGCATGCAAGTACAGTACTTTTGGAAAGAGCTGCAAAGTTTGGTGCTCTGTGTGATGTGGAGCTCCCCAGGGAAGAGCTGAAGTCCCTCAGGCGCTGACTGACACTGCCCTGACTGATGGAGCTTGTTCCTCGACTGACACAATAGTAATTTAATATTGTTTTTCAGTTGGATTTGTTGGGTTTTAGGAACTTGCACTAAAAATGTCTTTCTGCAAAACTACTTCTATTGTGCCACTTGGGATTAGTTTCCTTTAATGGCTGCTTACTGAGAAGAGTGGATTAGGAAACCTCATCTGGGTGCATGAAATCCCTGGGAAGAAGTTTGTGGGTTTAAAATATTAGCCATTTCATGCTAAGTTAACCCTGAGAGATTAATTCCTTACTGTTCAATATACATTTTATGTTATCTAAATAACTATCTAGGAAATATCAGAAGTAATTTTCCCCATAATACAACATTAGAAGGTGATGGGCAATCCTGAGACACCTACTGCAACCAGAAGAAGGAATAAGAAACAAAATTTTGAGAACCTATGCAGTCTAAGTCACACAATACCAAGAGTACAATGTTTGTGTGTATAAATTAAGATATTTAATTACTGACTGAGTGGATTACACTCAGCTACAAAAATGATGAATACTTGTGGAAATAAATCCTGGATTCGTTTTGTGCAATAACAGCTACAAAAATAAGGGGATGAAAATTTGTCATCTGAGGTGACTTTTAGTTATTCTAAATTAATCATTAACCCAACACCTTCCACCAACAGAAAAGGTAAACTTTCTCAGGAATCTAATTTTTAAAAATTTCTTTACAACATTAAACTAATTTTGATCTCAGGGCAGGGTGTGGGGGGAATTTCATCATTATGGAGTGCAGGACAGAGGGTACATACTCAAGAAGTGTGCAGAACCAGAAACAGCATCACAGATACCTTTCCTCAGAGAGGGATGTTACTTCAAACTGAGGAATTCCAATAACCAAATTAATATAGCCCAAACATTTCAAACTCACAAGATTTGCAGGGATTTCTCCTCCCCCTTCCCATTTTTATGTTTCAAGTTTTGCAGACAGGATCATTATATATCCAGCTAATTTCTGGCATGGAGGTATTTTGGGTAGTGGGATAAATGATTTGTCAGTGTAAAGACATGTGTGTCTTACAATGACCTATCTTCCCAGCAAAGGTTCACATAGAGGTAATTTCTTTGCTATAAAGGAAAATAGATTTTGAATAGATAGATTTGTTACTGTGTAAGTGTTGGGGGGACAAGGCACTGTAGGTCTATTTGATGTGTAGTGGAACTCAGCCCCATGGGCTGGGGAAGGAGCTCTGCTTCACCAGCTCCCTCCAGTGAATTCCCATCTGTACCTTTGTCTCATGAATAAGTTGATGTTTTAAGAAAACCCATATGTCTGTCATCAGTTTCTTATCCATGCAGAAATCTTATTTCAAATGCTGCTACTGTTTTGTTTGCATAGCAATAATATGGATCATATTTGTATTTTTATGACTGAGGGTAAGGTAGAGCATGCCAATTAGCTCATGCTATGTTTGGGTTTGTTTGGAATACGCAAACATCTCTTTGGCAAAAATTCTGCCAAGTTCCTTAGCACGGAAATTCTGGTGCTCTCAGTGAAACATAGGTGCCAGTCACAGTGGGTCTTGCTCTCTTCAGATAGCTAGAAAGGGCAGATAGGAACATTCAGATCACTAAGACCATTTCATTTCAGCTGTGTCAAGAATGACTTCTGTTTTTCACAGCAATTTCATTCTACAGCAGTTTTACTCTAGCTAGTGTCTGGCTCCAATAAGGGACAGCAATTTTTGCCTTAATTGCCACATCACTAATTGCTAAAATGGTTCCATAGCTTGAATTACAACTGCATATGTAAGGATTTTTCTTTTTTTCATAGACATAGCAGGAAGTCTGCTCACTTACACTTTAGAGACACTGACAGTGTCTTTTTCATCAGATCGTAGATTCAAGATCAGAAGGCACCAGTAAAATAATGCAGGCTGGCATTTTATGTAAGAAAGTCAAAGAAACTCAGATACTCTTTTCTTATGAGCCCCCAAGCATCTGTTGTATATGAAAGATATTGAAAAAAAGAACAAAGATCACACATGATGAAGAATCCACCAGAGCACTTGTTAATTTGATCCATAGTTAATTCTCCTAATACTTAAAAATGTCCTTATTTACAGCTTGAATCTATCTAGATCCTGGATATCAGCATGTTTTAAACTCCTGGAGCATGGGGTAGTAGTCTGCAGGAAATCTTTTTTCTATATGGGTTCTTGTAGATCACATTCAACACCTTTTGATCCTTCAAATAACATTAATAAATACAGCTCTCTGAGCATCTTACTAAGTATTATAGGCAACAAATTGCTTTTGTGGCCCTCCTCTGAGCCTTTTCCCATTTTTCATCATTGTCCTCTCAATGCATCTATCAAGCCTAGACACACTGGCTACATCTGGAATAGTAAATTAAATAGAAAACTGTTTGGGTGCTTGAACTTGACTGTCCTTGGTGTTAAATTGTTAGCACAGGCCCTTGTGTGTTTTTTCCCTGGATCAATGAGACAGATCCACTCATCCCAGAGAATGTCTGAGCGCAGTTTGGGCTTAGCACAAACCAGCAGTCATTCCCAATCAGCAGCTCATCTGCAGTCACAGTGGTTTAGAAATTGAGATAGTTTACAGGCATGGATATGGACCATTTCATGTCAGCCTTCCTCAGTGCTAGTGGGTAGCACAGGATGCTCGTAATTTACTGGCAGAGGTGCAGGCAGTAGTCTGGGGTGGCCTTACAGGGCTGCATTTGGAGAGGGGAACACTACCTTCTTGTTCCTTACTGCAATCTATTGTGCATGCATTCAGATCTACACTTGTCCGTGGAGCTTGTAGTTGATATTATTGTCCACTGCATTCCCAAAATATTGTCATTGTCCAAGAATCCCTGGAATTTTTTATTCCTTTTTCTTTTTATTTTTTATTTTTTTTTACAATAAGAAGGTAGCAGGGATAAAGCTTGTATTTCTAAAGGCATATTTAAAATTTTGACTGAGAGTGTTATTCATCTAAGCACTCTTTATGAGTATGGGTGAGCTTTCACACACAAACATTCTGCTCTCATCACGATATATCACTTCACCATTTTTACTATAAATTATTTTACAATTCCTTCCAGAAAGTAGTACTAATGAAAAGATAAGGAAGAGCATTGTGCCAAGAATGTCTGGGAACTCCTAGGAATTCTAAAAGTTCAGTAGAGGAATGTCCTGCCCTCAGATACCTTACTGGTAACCTTTGGGTATGCTGATTTCACATATTCTTATTCTTTCAATCTGGGGTGCTGCACACTTCCTCCCCAAAGGCCTCAAAAAAGTATTTTTGGTCAATGTAGCAGTGGGAAGGCGAAAAAATAGAACCTTTCCCAGAGGGCAGTAAGTAAGGGTGGAGGAGATAAGAAGAATCCAGTCAGCTCTGGATTTCAGTCCTCTGGAGATTTACTCCATCCCTGGGAGAAAAGTATGTGAACTGAAAGTCCTCCTACATTTGTAAAGAGACATTTTTAGTGATAATGCAAACATATTTGGCTCCCTTCCAGCTGCAGAAAGATTGAATTCCTAACCTGAAGTAGAACTACTCTTTTCTCTGGTAATTTCAAGATCTAAGCTACATTTTTATCATTCATCATCACATGGAAGGTGCTTGTGTGTCAGCTGCACACTGTCACATAACTGGTTAGTCAATGCATATTTAACATCATCTGATAGTCTTCAAGTGAGAAGTTAGGATGTTCTGAGGTTCTTAAAGGTCACCTCAATGACCAATTAACTCAGCGCTGGGTTTCTGCGTCTCTGCTAATGATGGACCACAGAATGATCTGTGGCATCAAGATCAAGAGGGATATGTCTGGGGACAAAGGTGGCAGCTTAAATTCAACTATTTTTACTCTGCATTTGGATAAGCTTTTCATCACCTTACAGGTGGCAATTTTTAAGATGCACTAATTTGATTGATTACAAACTTATCACCATACCATAAGATATCAGTGCAATGTCTCAGTCCATGTTTAATCTGGATTGTTGCCCACTTCAGAGGATAGTCATGTCTTAATCAAAATTTTGGTGAGGTTTAAAATAAATACATTTTTGCTATAGCATTAATGCTATTGTTGTGCTACTCAGATGTTTCTCAGATATTGAATCATTACCACTTGGGGTACATATAGAGGAGAAGAGGGGCAAGGCAGCAAAGAGTTGCAAAGAGGATGGTTAAGTGACAGTTGTGCAGCAACTCCGGTGTAGGAGTTCACAGATCCTTTAATTCCTTTTGCTGATTGTAAAAAAGCCCCATTCCTCCAGGATGGGAAGACATTACACCTTGTTCAGTGAGGAGGGATGTTCTGCTGAGCTGCAGTACGTACAAGGACATTGTCAGAAATATCAAGGAGACCTCCAAAGTGGAGAGACTGTGATGCTAGATTGAGAGACCATGAGATCAGCTATGTTTGAGAAGTCTTGTCAGAGGTACCAAATATGTCTTTCTGCTTAGCAAAATATTTCTTCCAGACGTCCTGAAAAGAAAGAATGAAACCGTGTCTGCAAATAAGATTATAAAGGTCAGAAAACACTTAAAAATTTGACACTCCTTTATCAGAACTTGCCTACAGGTTTCCTTATCTCACCACACAGGATTTTTGGACTTTTCTGTCCTTTTCATCTTTTCACTTCTTCCCACCACTCTCCCCTGCCTCCAGTCCTTTCCCAGCTAGGCAGGTTTTTGATACAAAAGGTTGCTGGTTTTTTTTTTTTCTTTCCTCTCCCTTCCCTGGCTATTCTGCCTGCTCTCTCCTTTTCCCTTCTCCCTAAAAGGCCACAGAAAAGCACTGTAGCAGAGGTAGTGTGGTTTAAAGGTGCAGAACCTGAGTGAAAGAGGCTGGAAATTTATGCTCTGAAATTTGTGGGAATCCTTTGTACATCGTGCCCTTTGCACCTCTGGTAAATGAAGGTGTTTTGTATGGTTGCATGGCCTGGCTGTGTCCCAAGGACAGAAAACGGAACCAAGTTACAGTTCTTAAAGAGGTCATTTTTGGGCTGCTGGGGTGATGCTGCAGAAGGATTCGAACCAGGCCAGGTGTTAAAGTCACTTTTGGGTGACTATGGAGTCAGGCTGACTCTGGAAAATTTGCAGAAGAAATTGGCATTGTTAGGTGTGCTGAGCTTTTACAAATGTGGAAGTTTTATCTCAACTAATTGATCACATGATCATGGAATAGTTTGGGTTGGAAGGGACCTGAAAGATCATCTAGTTCCAGCCCGCCTGCCATGAGCAGGGAAAACTTTCAGTAGACCATGTTACACCTCTGCTTCTCTGGCTATATGTGTGTGTGTGGTCTCCAGGTACTGCTTACAAGAGTGAAGTAACTCAGGATTTAGTGTGGGTGTCTTCCAACATCTAGGGAGGCACTCAAAACTCTCTCTTCTAAAACATGGCCTATCTTCACTGTCTGCAAAGGGCAATCCTCTTCCTCTGAATCAGAGGAAGCTGTGCTCACACCACGTCGGCAGCTGATGGCTTTTTATTGATGTTACTGGAGGGTTTTTTCCGAATTCAGAGGAAACTGGATTGTCAGAGCATAGGATGTTTCACGGCTCCAGCAGCGACCTGCCCCACTGGGTGGCTCGGATCGGACCCGGAGCGGCTGCAGCTCGGCGGGGCCAGGGCTGCTCCCGCCGAGGCAGATCCTATGGGATACTATGGTAGGAGGGGAGTCGTTTCCACAATTAAACAGCACCACCTGCAGGCCCCGCGGCTCCGCACTCCCGCGGACCTCGCATGTGTCCGGCGCTGCTGCGGCGCTGCTCCGCCGGCTCTCCCGAGGGTACTCCGGGTGGATGTATCGGCATGGTCATATCTGCTTAGGGCAAACATCAGCCGCGGCTTCACGGCCTCCTTTGCCCGCCAGCTCAGGGAGAACAGGAGCACAGAGTGAAGGACACCGGACCTGCCCCTTCCAGGGTAACCACCACCAGGAAAGGTGTGAGAGCTGGGGTTGTTCACCCTGGAGAAGTCTTGGGGGAATCCCTATTGCAGCCTTTCAGTATGTAAAGGAGGCTTAAAAAGGAGAGGGAGGGATGTTTTAAATGGGCAGAGAGTGACAGGACAAGAGGGAAGAATTTAAAACTAAAAGAGGAGATATTTAGATTAGATGTTAGGAAGAGATTCCTTACTATGAGGGTGTTGAGGCACTAGCACAGGTTGCCCAGAGAAGTTGTCAATGGCCCATCCCTGGAAGTCTTCAAGGCCAGACTGGATGGGGCTTTGAGCAATCTGGTCTAGTGGAAAGTGTCCCTGCCTATGCTAGGGGAGGTGGAACTACATGATCTTTAAGGTTCCTTCCAACCCAAACCATTCTATGTGTCTAGTGGGAAACAGAATTCACTGTCACTGTGAATGTGCTTGCTCTTAGATACACTTTTCCATCAAAAGAGAAAAAAAAAGACAAAACCCCCACCCTTACTCCTGCTCCTGGGCTTCCCAGGTAAGAGACAGACCTGGTAAAATAGAGAGAATGTGAGTGAAACACAAACTGATGTTTTAACATTGAAAACTTCCCCTTTAAATCACAAACTTTTTTTTAGTTTTAAGCCCCCCTGCTGCTGGCACATTAAAATGTCTTTGAATCCCTGACTACTCTTAAATCATCAGCACTAGGTTGTGAACACTTTTCTGCTGATACTTATTTTTTTTTACTGATAATATCTCTGCTGTTATATGAATTCTACTAAAAGAACCATGACTGGTTTTTTTCTTGCCTTTTTTTTTTTTTTGATGCTAAGGGTCTTTGTCTTTATTTTCAAGAATGCATTTTCCTGAAATCCACCTGGGGAATTTTTTTCTCCTGCCCAGCTGTAGTTTTCCAACAAACAAACCTGCAGAACAAAGGCAAGTTTAGTACACCCTCCAGGTAAAATATCAATAGTTCTTAAAAAAATAAACTCCACAAACCCAACAAATCCAAACACTTTAAAGAAGTTGAGTGCTTTAGAATGGATAAAATGAGACTCTGTGGAAAAAGACAATCACCTATGGCTCGAGGTGGAAGATGCTTTGCACTTGACAATTGCTGTGCTATTGTGCCTTGGCTTGTACCCAGAGAAGTGACCAACTTCTCACATGTTTGGGGGGTGTTTTGTCCCAGCCACAGCTGGAGTTCACTGTTGCTGTGAGCCTTCTCCAGGTGTTCATGGCACGCTGGCAGCAGAGGTGGCTGTGTGATTTTTCTTTCTTATAAGATGGCCCAGGGCCACCACCCTTCAGCCTGCCCTCCTGCCTGTTCCAGGGCACCCAGGACTCCCACAGGAAACCCAGGATAACAACATTGCTACTGCCAGCAGTGAAGGTAGCTCTGATGTTCCATGCCCCTCTGCACTGTCATTATCCCTGTGACACCACCCTGTGATCAAGATCACAACAGTCTGGATCTTAGCTATAAGAACTTTAATAATACCTCCTTCAAGGGACGTAAAAGTAGTGCGATGTACAGTGTCTGTTTTGTTGCCAGGAGAGACAACTGAACATTAGCTGCTGTCTTGGAAGTGCCCCTTGGCTTCAGGCATTCCCAGGATTTCCCAGCTCAGCTACGTGCAACAGCAACCCTTTTGTTCATATCAATATCTAAGCTATAAAATCATCCTTCTCTGGTATGCTGGCAGTTGTATGCTCTGAGGATCCATTACCATCCAAGCCTGTGACTTTGTGCAGTCAGGGACAACACAAGTATTATGTATGTAATGAAAATACCTCAGAGCAAGTTCTGTCTCTGATGACCTTATTGCATGAAAACTAAATGAGGGATTTGTAGCAAAAACTGAAAAATAATTTAAACACAGTGTTGGCATCTCAGTTTGGCTGAAGAGCAGAGGAAGTATTAAAGCATTTTACAGGGCTCTGGTGTAACCTTATGTGGGTCAGAGGTTACAGCTATGGACACCAAGGATCAAGAGAAAGGAACTGCAAGAGAAACAGGGATGTCATGCTGATGTTGGAAAAGCTGTCATGCTGGTAAGGGGAGTCTTAAAAGGACAGAGTAGATTCTTCTGGTCTCATGATGTGCCTTCACTGTACAAAAAGGAGGAGAGAGGACCAAAACCCCTAATCACTCCTACAATGAGTTCCGAAAGGAGTTGCATGCATGAGAGGTACCTGGGAGAACAGGAGTTAGATTTGATACTTGGTCTTTTCCATCCGTGTTCAGTCATTGCACTGGCCAATGTGTAATGCAGCCAAAGCTTTTCAGAAAGGTTGGGCTGAATGCTGCACAACTAAATTGCTGGTATCCAGGCATAAATGCCATTGATCCTGCTTGGAAAGTTTGTCACAAGTGCATGAATGCCCAAAAGTGGAAAAGCTTGCCCACAATGCAGTGGCCATGTCCTCCTTCAGGGATGGCTGTTTGCTTCGGTGCCTGGTGGAAGCACAGCACTGTTTCTGAGAGCCCTGTGGGGCTGCAGGCAGCCCTCACCCTCAGCTGCTTGTGATTTGTGATCATGAGTGTGGTGGCAGGTGTAGATCAGCATGCTGTGCACACTCACCCGGTAGCAATGTCCTCTACAGGTTTTTACAGCTTAAGTGTACTAGGCAAGAGGGAATGACCTGGATTTTACTCTGCTGGATGTTGTGCAATTACACCGGGGATTCAAATGTTTAGTTACTACCCAGCAGCTCCTGCAGAAATTGCAGTTCTCCCCTGGGCAGCTGCCTACCCTTACTGGAAGGCAGGCATTCCTCCAGCCTCATATCCCCCATCACATCAAGCTTGCCAGCCTTTGTTGTTTGAAACCTGGATGGATTCATTGGAAACTATCCTTTTGGAGACCATCACCAGCCTGGCAGGGCTGGAGAGGGTGACTGCAATAATCTCTGAGCCAGCAAGACTGTTTCCCTGGGAAAACAGCTGCAGCTCCTGCTGGATGCTGCAGCTCAGGCCAAGTGTGGCATTACCTCCGGGTACCCTGTCCCCCTTGCATTTGTGCTCTTAATAGGAAGACATAGCTGGAGCATGGTGACCTGTTTCCTCCTTCTCCTGCCTGGAACTCCTGGATTCACCATGCTGGGCTAAAAACTTCCAACTCATTTCACAGGGCAGTGCAAGCCTGCGAGATCTACACTGGGAATTATGAGGTGTGTTCTCACTGCACAGTCTGGGTACACAAACAAGCCATTTCTATTTCCTGATTTGTTTGTCAAAACCAAAGATTTGCCTTTTGCTTGCAGTACTGAACATCACTTGAACTCTGCAGCAAATTCATTCAGTCCATAATGAATTATGGTTTTCTCCTAGAAGGAGAGCGACATCAAAGACTTGGACACTTGCTCATGTACCAGACTAGGCAGACACAAGAAAACTCAGGTCCAGAATGTGACAGCAATGGTAGAGTAAAACTCTCAGGAGGTTTCATTGGCTTGGATGTAGTTTCAGTTTAACCTGGCTTTCCATGTTCTGGAGCAGAGCTGGCTCAGGCCCAAATGGTTTGCAGACCACACAGACAGTCTCAGTCCCTCTGCATCGTCTGTGTGTATATATAGCCTCAGAACAGAAACTTTTGTAAATGGGGAGGCTACTACTTGGGTCACCACCCTCCCTGTAATGAATGTTTCTTACAGAAAAGTCTCACACTGGAAAGAAACCTCCCTAGTGCATCTACACAACACTTCTAATCCAAGTCAACAAAGTATGCTTTGGTTATCAAAAATTTGCATAACACTCATTCTGTTTATCGGTTAGGATCCTTCATGGCATGGCCTAAATACCTGAAAAGGTTTACTCATCAAAAAGGAATGTTTTGTTGCTTGAGACTTCATGAAATGCTGTTGGAAAAGCTTGTTACCTGTTTTGAAGTAAAAAATATCATGAACAGAATGTGGTAGAAATGGAAACAGTTCTGGATTGCAGGGGGGTTAAACCAAGATGAGATAGTAGTACAATATGCTGTTGTTGAAAACCAGCAAACTTTATGTTTAATTCTAGCTTGCCAAGTGATTAGAAGTGCAATGGAGCAGAGATTTCTGTAAAATGGACCTCTATTTATGCTGAATATTCAAAAGGCAGAGCTGTGAAATTTAAGCACCTCCAAAATGTGTGGTTGGCTTCTGCTTTCAGAAATGCTTAATCACAAATTCTTTTTCTTTTCTAGTTTATGGGCTGTGATGGTGCTTGAGACCTTGCCAAATATAATACTGCAGGAGTGTAGAATTACATGTTCTATGACTTGAAAGACCGAGAAGGGTGAAAATATTGGCATTTATTTCCTGTTGCACCTGAAGGAATACAAGCCTCTGCATTCATGAGACTGAACAAGGAGGGACTCAAATCCCAAAACCAAATAGAAATTTTGGGAAGAAAAAAAAGAGGAGGTACCATTTCAGTGCCATGCTTGTTTTTCCTCCTCTTCAGAATTTCATATTAATTATAAGTTGCTATTTCTTATTAACTGTGACAGAAAAAAGAGGATTAAGATACCTGAAATAGGGTAAATTTGCTTGATGTCAGTCTCCCCTCACTTAGCGCCTACACGACTGTGGAAGGGTCTAAAGCTGATTCTAGCTTTAGGTCTGCACACACAATGGACTTCGTTGAGTTCCTGGCTCAGGGTTCCCACTAGCCTCAGTGAACAACTTCTTCTGGATGTCACTCCCTGGGAACAAGGTACTAAGAAGTTAGAAATAGCAGCTCTTGATTAGTGGATACAGGAATCTTTACTGGGTCTGGCCTTCACCTCTCATTCTGGGCTGTGAAAATCAGAACAAATATAATGGTAATAAACCAAATTATACGTTTAGAGGAATTTAGCAGGTGTGCAGGCAGGTACTGGAAAATTCAACATGTGAGCTGAACAGTCTGTGAATAAATGTCGTCCACATTCTTCACTGTTTGGCATATTTAGATGGTGCCAGAATATCAGGTAGTCATTTTTTTTTAACAGAATAAGGACAAATAGGCCTGAATGTCTACTGGGGATTAGCTGAAGTTCATCATGTGCTAAAGGCACAACAGGAAAATTCAGTAGGATTTTAATGACAGGGTAATTGAAAAACCATATGGAAAAAGGGACTGAGTTACAGACAAAATCCAAAGAAGGCAGACAGCAGCAGCAGCAGAAGGCAGGATGCCTTGGGAAACTACAGTGGCAGATATCAAGGCATCAAAGACAGGTATAAAGTATCAAAGGTATGAAGGTCAATAGTGCTAAATCCGTTGCTCTAAGGCATGTATGTATTGGAGAACAGAGCATACAAATTGGACTCCTGCCACCTGTTTCTTTGTGAGTCACAAAAAGAGTGCAGTAATTAAAGTGGAAATTCACAGAGGTATTTAAATTTTTCACTACTATTTGATCAATGGTGATTTTAATGGGTTTAAGACTTTCTGCAGATGGCTGAAACCTATCTACTTCTGAGGGCACAGCCACAAGCGAGGCTATATAATCCACATCCAGCAAGCAAGCGTGAAAGCTGGACACTATGTGTAAGTGAGAAGAAAGAAGTGAAACATTTTAGTGTCTGTGAGTCTGAAACCCCACTGAAAACATGCAGTTTTGAGCACTCTTTGAGAGAGATAAAATCCAGATGTCACTGTCTGAGGTGCAGTTTGCAAAGATGTCATGGAGCCATCAGTCCCTCTTTGACAGCTTTGCTTGCACTGGTGCCCAGGTTGTGTACACTGTCATCTCAGACTGCAGGGCCGGGATTGAAGGATCAGAAGGGGAGGTGAATTCTTGCTGTCACTATGAACACTGTGGTGTCTGTGGCATGATGAAGGACAGCTTTTCCTTGCCTGCAAGGACTCAGGTGCAAATTTTCGCACTTTCATTCAAAGAGCAAAATGGAGGTATTGGATTTGAAAGGTTCCTGTATGAAGAGGCTTAAGGTAAGAGCAGGGCACAGAGAGAGATGCTATTTTGGGGAAGGAAGCTAGAACTAATGGACAGTGGCTGCAGAGTGTTTCTAGCTGCTCCCTGAAGAAACACTGGAGGTGAGGATGATGAACAGTAAGCGGGTAAAGATACCAGAATCTGTGAGATACCATCTGGAAGCTGGCAAAATAGCAACTGCTTCTGAAAGGTGACTCCAAATTATGCAAGAGTGACTGTAATAAAGAAAAAAACAAAAATATGGCTATCAGTATGGACAGTTTGAATCCTATCTAGGGAAGCTTGCTTTTCTTTAGCTGCCCCTGGTGACACAAATAGCAGCCTCACAGGAAGAGTAAGACTGGATGAGGGAGCTGCAACTGACTTTCTTATGAGTCCTGTAAACACTAAATGCAAAGAAGGACCAAACATTTGATTTTGAAAACAAACTTTTGGCAGAAGAAATGTTAGATCAGGAGATGTGGGACTTCTCTGGAAGAGTAGCCGGTGTGGGCTGGAGATACTCCATCCAGAGCGGAAATAACATTCTGCTAGCAGGAGTAGAGGGAAAGGCTTTAAAGAGGAGAAAGATACATCCTCAAAAGACAAAGGAGAAGAAGATAATCAAACACCAGAGCCAGTGTTGCATACAGAAGTAGAGGAATGTTGGTCTTGTAAAGAATCTGTTTAGGGTCTCAGATGTCCTCCCAGAGATGCTCAAAGGGATGCAGAGTCTGATAAGCAGATTACTTCACAGAACCAAACCTTTTAGGTCCAACTAATGGTTCAGATGTTTCCCAGGTTGGTAGTGATAAAAAGTTTTTTTCACGCAGTAAGTGTGGTTTAGAAATCATTCCTATAAACCTCTTATAACACAGTTTAATTTGCTTACTTGCTCTCTGTTTGCAGCAAAGAATTCAGGGACTTGGGAGCTGTGGATGCATGTTTCATGCCAGGGTTAAAACATTCCCTGGTCAGACCTCTGGCACGCTGTTAGGTTCATCTTGAGAGCATGGACTTCTGCAGCATTGACCTTAGACAGGAGACCTCAATCACTTGGAAAATCTTGTGTTCAGAAAATTTTCTGCAAATCTGCGTTTCTCAAAGTGTTCTTTTCTACCAACATTTTTTTAAGGTGAAGACATGCCTTACACAAGAGAGGCTGCAAAATATCTCACAAAGAGCTGAATGATAGTAATTCGAAATGGATTGAAATAAGTCCCAGCTAGATCTCCAGCTCCCCTTAATTTCTCAGGAGGTTCCTCTGGCATTGCTGCACCTGCTGCTTGTGGATAGTCTTTGGAAAAGAAACTCTTACCCACTCAGTGTGAGGCATTTCCTGTCCCATGTTGTGATCCAGAAGACAATCCTGATATTCTCCAAGATATCAAGTATGCTGTAGATGTTGTTTGAAGCCCAGATCATCTCATTTGCCCTGTCAGATGAAGTCAGTTTATTCAATAACAGGTCTTTCATGGTTAGCTCTGTTTCATAATGAGAAACTCTGTGGAATGACAGATCCTAGGGCAGGTATACCAAACTGGGATTGTTCTGGCAATGCTGTCGTTGTCAAGAAAAGGAGAAAACACGAAAATACTTGGGCAGCGCAGGCATGCTGCTCTGAGGCTGTTTATGTAGTGCTCGTGGTACATTCAACACAATTGGAAAAGCAGAGCACCAAAGGAATGTGAAACAAAGTTCCCTGCAAAGTCATGAATAGTTAATACAGCTGGATGGCAATGGTAATTCTGATTCATGGGGGAGTTTGATATTTTCTTTCTTTCCCATTTGTAATCAAAACTAAACATCCTGCAATTCTCTATACAGTGTTACAAGGAGGTTGGGTTCTGGATGGATTGCATGGTAAGCTATTTGGGAAACACCGACCCTGATGATCCTGCTGCCAGGAACTTCAAGACTTCATATTCTGAGGACAGTCAACTTTCTTTTTGCTTGGCTACTTGCACATTAGAAAAACTGCACAAGAAGAGTCCATCTAGCTGCCTTTTCTTGTGGTCCACTGCAGATGCCTAGGAAAATAAGAACAAGGCAAATGTATCTTCAGTACTCTGCTAGTTTCTAATGATCTAAGAATTAGGAAGTCTTTGAGCCAGAAGTGGCATTTTTGCTCCAAGTAGTCCTTGGTGAATTTGTCCTGAGGCATTTAGCATTTGTGGCATTATGTGGCATGAATTTCTTTAGCTGATGTGACCAACCATTGTCTCTGCTCATTTGAACCTGATACCGCCAGAAATGCAGGAATTGCAGCTGTGCTGATGGCAGAGGAGAAGGTCTTTTGACATCTGACATGCATGCAGCATAGGCCACCTCAGAGTCAGGTGTGTGTCTTCTCCTATTTACATTGTTCAGGACATCTATGGTTTGGTTCTGAACAGAAAAAGGAGAGTGCTTTAATTTCAATTTACAAGCCATTTTTTGAAGGAAATTCAGAACATGTATTGTTTCTACTGCTTTTACAGTCTTATGGTTCAAGCAACAAAAGTAAAACCATACTAAGGTGAAAGAGAAGAAAGGAATTAAATAGGAAAGTAAATAAAAGAAAAAAGAAAGAAAAATTGAAGAGAAGGGGAATGAAGAGAAAAAAACAGCCTACAGCATTCTAAACCACAAGTATCGAAACAACAATTTACATAAATATCCTTTTGACAGTATACATAGAGCACTGAAGAATCATCTGAATCTTTCAATTGATATTCTACTTTTTTTTCAATCATGTCACTAGTTAGTTCCCATGTTACTAGAAGCTACACCAAAGATTTCTTTTCCCTGAATGTAAACTTGTGCCCTTTAGATAATGCACAGAGAAGATGCCACAAGGAAACACTAGGGGAGGTAGGTGAGATCCTGGCTCCACTGGAAGCATGGGGAATGGTCCAGGCTGTGCTAGTGCAGGGCAGGGAGGGCAAGAGATCATTTCTTCCCTGCCACAGTCAACAGAAGTTCACTGTTGTTCTCTTGTGGCATTCCAAAGTCATAATCTGTCCCTTCCAAAATAATGGGAGTGGCTCAATAAGGTTTTAAAAATGTTTTTTAGTCTGTTTTTTTCTCATGAACAAGTGCTTTCTGAACTGTGGGGGTTGCTTGCTTCACATTTTTGAGCTTTAATCTGCAGTTCCAAAACCTAGAAGAGGACATCCTGCCAAAACAGTACCCAATAGCCTCCACCTCCCTCTGGCAGATCAAACCCTAAGATAAGCAGAGACTATTAGAATGCTCAGGACAAAGCAGAATTTTATCTCTGCTGTGGGCTTTGTGTGTGCGCTGTGGGAGCAGATATATATTCCCTTGAGCACCTGGTCCACGAGGGATGTTGGTTGTCCTCTGGTTCACTGACCCCAGTGTCCTGCAGCCAGGACAGTGCCATAGGCAGAGGGAAGGGGAGGCTCCAATGCACACAGAGATCAGACATATGGATGTCTCCTTCATGCAACTTGCAGAATGTGGCTTTTGGGCAGAGGGCATACATGACTTCAGAACAATTACACTTCACCAGCAGATCTCCACAAATAAGATGTTGCAGCAATTCCTAATCCCTATTGTGCGCTTTTGAGAAATATCAGGAAGTAATTTTAACCACATGGAAAATGAGTATCTTACTGCAAAGTCCCATTTACAAATCAGTAATCTACATCAGAAACTGCAGGGACGTGCCAAAACCTTTCTCAAGAACACAAACAGAAAATTAGAACCGATGATCTACCACATTTTATATACCTCTTTCCAAATGGTCCATTTTCCCACAATGACTGGGTGCAGAAAAATAAAAAGTTTGATTGCAGGAAAAGCTTAGTGGAATGGGGAGAGAGGTTATTGAACTGCTTGTTAGTTGTTCTTTTTTTTCACTTAAGTGGATGTAAAAGTTAATCTACAGCAAAAGGTCTCACAGCAGGAGCATATTTGTGAAAATCACTCGTACCATTTAATTACTGAAATTCTTGTTGCAGCATAATGTTTTTTCTGCTCTAAGTGAAGGATGTAAAACAGTTCCTACATTCACCACGTTCATACATATTTGGGAATGGGTTAGGTTTCATTGTTTAAAATTGAAACCGAAATCAGCTTACTGCTGCAAAATAGAACAAGTGCAATTAAAAAAAAAGGCAGTAATGCAGGAAAATATATTCCAGAGAGTGAAACTGAGGCCTTGCTGACCACTATTACAAGGAAAAGCACACTAAAAAAATGGTTCATTACTTTACTTCTGAGCTGACAGGGAAATATTAGTTAAAAGACAATTTCCTATTTAAGCAAAGAAAGGAATAAATCAATTCCATTGACTAAAATACACTTTCTTTAACAGAAAAGAAAGATAGTGTCAGATGTTATCTCTAAGTACACTACACACAATGCCAATGCAGGCAAAGCAATAACCACAGCTGAAAAAGAGACATCTCTTTTGCAATGAGTTATTTTTCTGGGCGCCGATTGCTGTCTTTTTGAAGAGGCTAGATAGTTACACACACTGATTTAGGAGAGTTCATTAATGTACTGCCCTCTTTTTTTCCTCTTGTCAGCTTCTCCCCCATCATCAATCTCTTTAAACTGAATGATACTCAAATGAACGTACCCTCTGCGTGCTGTAGTACACATCTGTAATTTGAGTACACAGCCAAGGGGAATATCCTGGTGGGCTCAAAAGCCCTGCCGTGCTATCCTTTTGATGAATGTTTCAGTAGCGTTGGTTTAGGATACATATATGAAAGCGTAACTCATTATTGCTTGTGAAGCTTGGGAAAACATATTTTCAAGGACAGTTTTAGAGCTCCAAAATTACTTTGTCTTGGTTTTGGACATGAAAACTGATGATGTAACTGCTTTTGTGTGAAAAAGAAAAAAGGAAGATGGAAAATAAGGCTTAGCTACAATAGTTGTGCCACATGAGCTGACAGAGAGATGGAAACCAGGGAGGCCCCAGTAGGCAAGTGCCCAGGCAGGTCACCCAGCCAGGAAACTCTGGTTCCTTGTCCTGGCAAGATGGGCAGGAGACAAAGGGACAAGAAAAATCATCTGCCAGAACTCAGCACTGTGCCTTTCTGCTTGGAAAGAAATGTGCCAGCAGGGTCCTTGCTGGACTTTCTTAGACTTCAGCCATCTTTGTGAAATGCTTTGGGTGTTTAGGAGCCTCACTTCCTCCCTGCTCACAAGTGGGAGTTTAGGTTTACTTCAGCTGAGATCAGCCCTGAGCTGCTTTTCATGTGGAGCAGGAATAATGCAGCTGAGGAGGCACATACTAGAGATACATTAATGACATCATATAAAATAAATCAGAGGTGGAAAAGACGGTTTGCTGTATGGATTAGAAAAATTACTGGGAGTGCATCTGAGATTTAAAAATAAAGTAATCTGAAAGAAAGCAATTAATATATTATAATAGTGGCCTCTCACCTAAGAAACTATAAATAGAAATACTGAGAGGGGAATGACAACAGGGGGTGGCGGAGCTAGCACAAGTTTAACAATCAGCAGTGCTGTGGAAGGGCAAATATTGTTCGGAAAAGCTCTCAGGTAATACCTGTGGGCTCCATGAAAGACAACAGGATTTAGAAAATGTCAATGAGATTAAAAGGAAATGTTCAGCCACTTTCCTAAAGAGAAGAGGGTGCTCAAGGTTAAGGATACACCTGCAAGGTTTTGCTCATCTGAGGTTTTAAATCTCTCCCCCATGTTGTTCCCTCTCAAAAACCTATAAATGTTAGAGATTAGGAGAGTGTTCACCAGTTCCTTTAGATGGATTAACTCAGTGTAAACTTCGAGGTTGATCTTTCATGGTGACACAGGGATCTCTAGAGTCCCTTGAATGCTTACACTGTAGCAAACTAGCAATGACTATACTTTTGTTTTGTTATCCCCTTTTAATTTAGCAAAACAAAGCCTTGCCTCTTCTCCCCATCTCTTCCCTGACAGCATGATCCTCAAATGACTGGCCTTTCAAAAGAGGGGCTGTTAATTACCAGAGGTCATTTAACCTCCTGTTGGGTACTTAGTTTAGTTTTTTTCTGTATGTTGCCTATAATTCAGTACTTTAATAAAACAATCAAAATTAATTATTGGTTACTATAGTAAAATCTTCATTAGTACTACTTCTCTGACAATCTCAGAGCAGAGATACTTTTGGTGGAGAACAATCCTGCTTCCATGGAAATCAGTGGCAAACCCACAGAGAGTTGCTAGTCTGGATTATGGAAACAGGATCCTACTTCTTTAGGAGCAAGTGGAGCACTGTTAACAGGGTGCCTCCTGCTGACAGGAAAGCCTGTTTCTAATGTTAAATCCCAACCAAGAATGTAGGTAAATTTCCATTTTTTGTCTGTTGGCAGGAGGAGTGAATGAGGAAATATTTTTCCCATTTCCTTGTGTTATGCATCCTCAGTAGTTCTACTGCTTTGATTCTAGGTTGACAAAACCAGCTTGATATATCTCACTCATCTGTTGAGGTGAGGCTGTGGAAAATTCCTGTTTTCCATAGGAGTAACTGCCTAAAAAAGAAACGAGCTCCAGAGGTACATATGCAGCACAACACTACAAATCCTGCCTTTTTTTGAAACCTGTGTTAATTTATTCTCCTTCCTCTTCTGCTGTGTGTGGTGCTCCTCCTGAAAGAAAGTCCTTTCAGGGAGGAGCAGCACAGGGACCTGTATTAGCTGATATGTTGAATTGAATTTATGTAAACTGAATGAGCAAAGGTGAGAAGAATTAAGATCACACACTCTCCATCTCTGAAAGCTACGCTCCATGTGGTGGTTTGGTTTGGAATTGCATTTTTCATATGTCTAATAGAAAGAAGGGTTCTATTAATTTCTAGTTTTAGGTGGAGAGGCTTGCTTTAGCCCATGATTACCAGGGGAAAAGACACCTATAGCAGCTTAGAAAGGTATGCATAATATTTATCAGAAATATGGATTACAAAAAAAAAATGAATCTCTTGGTTCTCCTCACATTATGATTCATATTTTTTATTTCTTATCAGTACACAATTTTTAGCTTGGAAATTGTGTCTTTGTGGGAGAATATGTCTGCATTTTTAGGACAAATAGCCTCTGTTGCTGAGGTAAAAACCCACCAGTTTTCCTCACTTTAATAATAATATTGAGAAAAGAAACAACTCTGAAAGCAGCACACTGTAGCAACTTACAAGTTTACTGAAAGGCTTGTTTTTGTTTTAAAAGTGAATAAGTTATAAAGTAACTATGACAGAGCCTGTTTTTCCAAAAATCTTATTTTTCCAGAAAAGCTGATCAGCCTCTTCACCTCTGTAAACAAAAAAGAGGTCTCTTGGAAGCCTTTTTAGGCTTTTGAAATTCATTAGGCAGTTACCTAATAGCAGTACTGACATGCTATGAGCCAGTGCTGAGGCACATAATTTGAAAGGCATGAAAGGAGAAAAAAAGAAAAGCAAGGGTAAATTACATTAAAATTTATCAAGCAAAATTCTAGGGAGGAGGCAGTAGGTTGACACTGACTGGAGCTCCGAGGTATAGCCCTTGTGGATCTTCCCTGTGGCAAGTTTACAGGCCACAGGGAAGGGAGATGGTGACAAACCATCTGACTGGACCCTGTTAGGGTCATGACGAGCCTCTCATGCCCAAGGGCAGAGCCCATGGGCTGGGTCATTATCCTGGCCTGTAGCTTGTAGCTGTGGATGTAAATTGGAGGCTGCATGACCTGCTGTGGCATGTGCTCCTGATGTCCTCCTGCCCAAAAGCCCTTGGGAGGTGCCTCTGTAGGCAGACACAGACTGAGGACACACAAACTTGTGGGTTTCTGTCAGGTGACTCGGTGGTGAGGGATCTGTAGTTATGGCTCCCAAAGGCAGAAAATGTATGCCACAGTCACACCATCACAAGCAGGGCTTTCAGCCCTTCACTTGGCCTCCTCCAAAATCCAAAGGGAGAGCAGCACACACCCCTGGAAGGAGTCACAGGTCTGAAGAAAGATGCCAAGAACAGACAGATGAAGCCCTCTCTGACAACACCTGCTTTGCTGAGAGCATCTGATGTGGCTGTCTGGGATTTAGATCTTCAGAAACAAACACCCGTTACTTAGAACAAGGTCTGCCCTGGAGCTGCTTTAAGTGAATATTTTTCCATCTTGTTCTAAAGATGTGAGAACAAGTTGGAAGCTGCCAAACACCACCCCTCTGTGGGGTGGCAGGGGGTAGGGAAAGTGAGGCAGCAATCATTCTGGAAATTGGGACTGTACCTCAGAACACTCATGATGAACTGAGCGTGAAACAAACTGGTGTGAAATTCATGAGGTGCTACTTGGTAAGGAAAATTGAAAAGTTCTGCACCTCCATAGGCAGAATCAACTCACTGCCAAAACAGAAGACCAGAGAAGTTGTGGATGCCCCATCCCTGGAGGTGTTCAGGATCAGGCTGACCGGGTCTTTGAGCAATGTTGTCTAGTGGGAGGTGTTCCTGCCCATGGCAGGGGAGTTGGAAGAACAAGATGATCTTTAAGGTCTCTTCCAAGCCAAACCATTCTGTGGTTCTGTGAAAAAGCACAAATGGCTGCAGGAAAGAAAATGAGAGAGAGTTAAACATCATCAGACGAGATTGATTTTTTTTTTTTTTTTCAAGTATTATAACAGTCAGGCTCAATAGGATGCTTTTTTATGGAGCCATATTGTCCATCAAAGGATGTCTTAAAACTCAAATGAAATAAAAATCTCTCAGGAGTGGTATGGGATTTCAGCATGAAATTTGGACAATGTTACCATTAGCATATTTGATGTAAGTAACTAGGTCATCCACTTCCATGGCTTTTTTGTATGGTCTACAGAAAGATATAGGTTACTCAGGACATCTAATTTGTACCTGTAGCTCTCTACTTACTATCTAATGCACCAAGACTGTGCTTCTTTCTCAATGGCTTTTATTGTATTTAAATTTAGGCACCAAAGTGCCCCCAACAATAGCATAAAACCAATTTTCAGATAGGATTTTGCACTCCAGGCTTGGTACTGCTTCTGCCCTGGATGGAGTGGCTGTATGAAGAAATCTTGCAGCATTAGCCTATGTCTTTAATCTGGAGTAATAAGCAGAAGAAGAGTGATGTGCACGAAAGGGAATGAAAGTCAGATTCCCAGAGCTGGAAAGTGTGGTGGTGTGCTGTTGGCCAGGTTTCAGTTTTTCCTCATGGCCAGGCACTGCTGTCTCTCCCCTCCCCCCCTCGGTATCTGGGCTCCCCCCCCCCCCCCCCCGGAGGGCTCTGTATTTCGCAATCCTATACAAAGCCTGCCAAATTCAACCCCTGCATCCCTACCTCATAGGATGTTTGTATCCTCCCCTCCCCCTCGTATTGTTATATATGTAACTGTAAGACGCTGTGCCAGTGTTTCTCTGGCATGACCCTGGTGCCAAATAAACCATCTGAGGAGCCCCTCCACTTATCTCTCCTTCCTCAGTGCGCTTGTAACATTGGTGGATTAGGTGAAACCTTGCTGGAGCTTCACCAGCCCTCCTGCGCCCGGAGCAGCCCGGCCAGCCTCTGAAACCACAGGTGGACACCCGGTGCCCCTGCCGGCGGCACTGCAGCAGGAAAGGGCTCTGGTGCTGGGAAGCAAAGGGCACATGAACTAGGCTGACATGCTGCATCCCTTAAAAAAGGGTCTCCAAGATAATCTCTGAATTTTTAGAAGAATCAGATTAAATTTAAATGAAGCCACCAAAAAATATTTCCAGTGCAGCATGTCTGCAGCCTCAGAGAACCCAGTCACCTGTAAACTTGGTGTTTAATTGCTCTCTCACTTAAGAAATTAAATTCAGTTTAGCTTAATTTTCTACAAAAGGGAGAAATGATGACTGCGTCTAGACATGTCTTATCCGTATTTAGACATCACAGCATTTCCTACCAAGGGGAACCCCCTTATCTCCATCATCCTTAGGCTGCCAGTGAATGGAGCCTCATGAACACAAACCTGATGGTAGATGAAGAAATCTGCAGTTTTCCTTGATGGGACTCCTTCCTTGCTCGGCAGGAAGAAAATGCAGCAGTGTAAATAGGGTTATCTCAGCCTCTTCCTTGATAAAATCCTGGTGAGGACAAATCCTGATTTCCTGGTTCAAAGACCCATTTATTTTCATGAACCTTTCTCGTGACCAAGTCAGGACACAGCTAAGGTAGGACACAGTGGGAATGCATTTTAAATATAGTAAGGATGGGCTGTGGACTGAGCTTCAGGTGTGTTCAGCTCAGCTCAGCTCAGCCCTGGGCATGGCTGTCTCTCCTCTGCGTCACAAGTTTCTCTCCATTGTGTACACTGGCTGCTAACATCAATGATCTCCACTTCAGCCCTGTTGGCACTCACCATAGGAACTAGTATTTTATTAAAGGTTTCCTTCCTGGATAGTCTTTCTTCAGTTGCTTTTGCTATTGATCCAGTCAAAGAGATGAGATCAAAAATGAGTGAAAGGACACGCAGCGCTTCAGTTTTTAAGACATTTTATTTTTGTAACTTCAAAAATTAATTTTATGAATCATCTGCTGAGTTTGATGTGAGAGCTCTTTCTCCTTTCTTTGACCTGAAAATTCAATTAAAAATGAGAAAGGAGGGGAAAATGTACTAATTTTCCTTTGTACACCTTATAAAATTCCTTGGAAAAGTGTCTGCCACAGGGGACTATGTGTCCTGACAGTGTGAAGTATGTGTAGCAGCGTGGTTTACATTGGTGATTTGGGGCAGCCACCTGTTTTATTTTTGGCCAGAGATGATCTCAACGTGGCACCTGACCCACCCAAAGCAGTGCACTGTGACTGTGGGGTGCCATGGGCACTGTGGTGAGCCACAGCACCGTGCACTCAGAATGGCAGCTCCTGCCTCAGCACCTCCACCTAAACACAGCAGAGCTGCTTGTCTCCTGGCTGGGCCAAGAGGGCTTAGGACTTAATTCATGCCCCAGAGCCAGCCCTCCTGATGTGACATTTTTTTGTTGCAAAACACTTCTTACAGCCTGGATGATGTATTACCAAGGACCATTCGCTCTTGACAAGGCTCACATTTGACCAATCTTTCCTTAAAAACATGGCATGACAGCCTCAACAAATGACCATTGGCTGGATAACCAAGAAAGATGTGATCAGGTGGTTCCTAACCTAAGAAGCGCTATAGACTATGTCAGCATTGACATTCACCATAGTATATATTATTCCCTGCTTTTTTTTGGTGAGGGGCAAAGGCAAGGGAGAGTGACAAAAAAGGGCATCTGTTCCTTCAGAAGAGATCTTAAAGTGTAGGCTGTTCCTGCAGTTTTTTATTTCTGAGTTATGAGAAAATGTGCAGTAATCTTACACTTGTTATGAGAACTTAATTTCTTTTTCCATTTTCATTTCTACTATTTTCTGCTATTTAATTCTGCTTCTTCTAGTCAGGTCAGTCTAACAATGTGTAATGCAACAGTAGCTCACTGATTTGCAGTAATGATTAGAAACTCTTTGGAAAATAATTAAATTTGCAAACTAACAAGTAGATAAGCAAATGGAAATGTGCAATCAGTCAAAAGGTGTGTTCAGCTCGTTTATGTTGTCGTCCCTGATTTGCTGTTTATGACAATGGTATGTTTTCGAGCTGCTGCACTAAGGCAATTCCTCATGTTATGCTCACTAGCCCATGTGCTGTAGCTAGGAGAAATGATGCTATTAATAGGAGACTGCAGTACCTTCCATTAAATCTTAGATGAGAGGTGGAGAGGCTGCCAACTTCGGTTGCAGATTATAAAGTGTGCAGTCTAGCAAGTGCATATTAGCTAGATGCAAGTGCAAATATATTGCCATCCATGCCAGGTCCATTAAAATGTCCAGACATCTACCTTTTTGCCATTTCTGCTGCCATAACAGAGAAATTAATGTGAGTCATTTGGTGAAACCATAACAGTGGTAAGGACTTCCATCTACTTTCACCATGATCTGTGGTAATAATTGTTGTTAAAGAAACAGAATTGCAGATTTCCATCTTTGAGCAGTGGCATCTTAAATATGCTTCAGCTACCATTATAAATGAAGACAGAGCATGACCAAAATGGGCTGTCCATACAGAGGGAAATCTCCTCTGATGCAGAGAGATGGGTGGCACTGACAAGTGCCTGAGTGGCAAGAAGGCCTGCCAGACACAGAGGCTCAGGAGGTCATGTGGTGAGTCAGCATTTCCACCACCTCTCTGCCACCAGCCACAAGTGCCCTCCTGCCATGTGGCATGCACAAGCTGCCTTCATCTGGGGGTGCTGGCGTTCCTGGGGTCAGGTTTTCCAGCATTGGCTTTGTGTGGCTGTGGAGGTATTGCACCAAATGGGACTTGAATGGCAGCAGCTGCAGGGCTAGTCTTGTTCATCACTGCTGCTTCTGGAAATGCCCAAAGACTCAGTGGCACCCTGGCAACCCACCTTGCCATCATCTCCTTAGTGATAGCCTAGAGTAGATATTTTTTCCTGAAACTCAGAGCTGAGAGTACATAGAACAAAAGATCTGCAAAAACACCAGAATAAATAACTTATTGTAATAAATAACATAATATTTCTGGATTTTTTTTGAGCAGCTCTGATGTGCTAGGTGTTGCACAAGCTCATAGAAGACACAAAGCCTCTTTTGTAAATAGCTTCTATTTTCATGACTAAAAGGTTGATTCAGGTAATCCATAAAACACAGGTGCATGCTATATATTTTTTTTAAGCTGACTAAAATATTATCTTTATCATTCAAAATATAACACCAGTATTATTTTATGAGTTAATCCACTATCAGGGGTGAAATTAATTGTTGTTTTTAAATTCATCCCTTAGCAAACTGAGATGTTCTACTCCTGAAATAGTGAAGCTGACTTCCCATGGCAACATGCCAAAGAGTTTACTTGTGTTTAAAGAAAATGCAAGTAAATTATTGCTAACTTTCTTCTAGGGCTGGAAGATGGAAACAGACTGCCAAACAATGGAACATAAAGAAATTTAGGACCATGCTTCACAGCCACCATCCACTCTAATTCTCAGTGTCACTTCCCTGTTGTCACACTACTCATCTCTGAGCACCATTCCCTGCCATGCAAAGTTCTCACAGAAGCTACAGGTACTGGGAAACCGGCTCTGGTTTTGAACTTCTTTCTTATTTGAGCGGGGGTTAGATTCGATGACCTCCAGAAGCTCATTCTAACCTAAATTATTCTATGACCATGTGATTAATGACCTCTCCTCTGCCTGGAAGCAGTAAGTCTATAATCGCACATGGAGACTTTCAAGATACTGCACTCAGCACTGGATTTTGCAGTGCACCAGCTGACTGTATTTCTTTTTCACTGCGGTCTTGCAGAGTTGAAAAGTGCACGCCAGTGCAGTTCTCCAGAGTCCCTCCATCAGGAAGCAGATAGGTCTCATTAATGAGAAGACATCAGTGTTGGGAAACTCCTGGCTGTTAACTTCATGAAACCTGGCATGACCACTCCTCCCTTAGGACCAGCCAAGAGAGGGTCTCTCTGCTACCAGCACTGCTGGGGAGGTTCAGTCACAGTTAAGCAGGATGAGTCTTACCTGAGTTCTTGGTGAAGCGGCTGCTGAAGAGTCCACTCAGAGGAGCTTCCCAATGCCTCTTCACTCTTGTAGTTGGGATAGGATTTAAACCAAGCAAATAGAGATGAAAAAACTTTTTTTTAAATTCAGTTTGCATCATTGAAGTGCTGATTGCAACATGCTTGAGACTTCAACCTGTGAGGCTTCAGGCTTGATCACTTTGCAGAGGAAGCCTTTAAACTTTTGTCCCTACATGAAAGAATAAAAAAATGTTGGATACTCACAGCTCTGCAATTTTAAATAAGGTTAGTGTTTTGCCAGCTACTTATGTCTAATCCTTGCATATGAAAAAGGTTAATGGGATCATTGCAAGATCAAATGTTCATATGGCAGTGGATTAACCTTTATTTCTAACTCAGTTTCTTGCAGATGTAAACTCTGTTCAGTATGGATACCTGCTAGCTACACTATAGCAATATGGGCAACAGTTCAAGCCTCCATTAACTGAATGTTAAATTACAGTGATAATCATGTAATTTTCAAGCATTTCAATCCTTCTACATTGCCCATTACAACACAAGCACAAATGGCACATTCAAACTTCAAAAAACTTGAGTGAGAAATAAGAATTACCATTTAAACCCACTCTGAGAAGCTGGCCTTGATATATTTTTATTCTGCTTTGTGGTAAGAATTTTGTAACTTCCTGGGGAGGGAGAGATTTTCAGTTTAAAAATACGATTTAGATGTGGCATCTTTATTTCTTATCTAGACCAATGTTCTCCTTCAAATTGTCTCCAAAATGTATGCTACAAAGATAACTTGTAACTGATGGGGATTTTTCTACCTTTTTCTTGTTTCTGAAGGATCTTCTGAAGGAGTCTTGAACGATTCTGAAAGATAGAGTGGAGACTTTGTGTTTTATTACTGCTAAAATGTAGCTTTAGATTGGGATCAGCCACAAAGAGAAACATCATCTGGCATCTGAAGAGTACTCAGCATGGGTGGGAAGCCTCTGGTGCAGCACTGCTTTTGCAGGGACACACAACCAAAGAACTTGGGTGCAGTCAGCCCTCATCTGTGCTTTGCTAAACTCCAATTACTGCGCTCACATCCTGCAGTCACTGGGATCCAAGAAGCCTGTATGTGCTGATCAAGACTTGAGGCTCATCCTAGCTATGTCAGGTTTGTGAGATTACAGTCTTTTCATTCCTTCTGCATGTGCAAGACCATTATGGGTTATCCTTTTACTGCAAGAGTCCCAAAGTCAATGGTTTTCTATAGGTTTGTCTTATTCTGGAGTGTCAGCCCATTGCTTTGCTTTATATTTTCATTGTCATGTACACTTGCAGTAAAGCTGGGGAGGAGAAGAGAGCAGGCTCTCATGGGAAATATTTAAATAATGACCTTTCCAAAGGCTTTTTTCTACAGTGCCTCCACCCAGGTTTCATTTTGTGCAGCCATGCTCAAAGTATCAACCCATCAGATAGACCTGGAGACCAGTTGCTGAAGATGAGGTGGAACCAGACAGGAGGAATCTGTTTACTTATCTGTTTGAAAGGAATTTCTGGTGAGGATAAATTGGAATGTACAAGTCGCAAACCAAAGTACAAACAACTTTGCAAGTAATTTCTAAGTAACGTTATGCTGGGGTGAGGGTGGATTTATTGGTTAGTATCTATTTACAGACTCTGGATTATCAGTGTTATGATTCTAACTGTTCCACATTGCAGTAAAAATATATTTCCTTCCTTTACATGTGGAGCATGAAGGAGAATACAAGAACAAAACCAAATACAGGATTTCTTCAGTTCTGAAAAAATTACATGAGAAAGAAGACAATGTAGTAACAGTATTGGAAAAAAGATGCTCATGAACCTCAGGAACACCATGTGTATTAACTCTATCAATCTCTTTGGCTCAAGAGTAGAAAAATAAGTACAACAAAGAATATTTTAAAGTTTTTATACAACTTCAGTCAGGTACTGTATTCTACCACTTCCAAACTTATTCAAGAAGCCTTATTTGAACTGCATTTCTTAATTTCCAAGTGTTAGGACAGATCTTTAGCAGATGAAAACTGACACAGCATGAAGCGCCTAGGGAGCATACTCAGGAGGGTAAAGTAAAGAAACTACGTGTGTATTTATAAAGTTCATTATTTTCAGCTATGCATCTGATGTTAGGGCAAACATTTAGCTTTGGGTTGCACTAGTTTAAATATTTTGATTTTTCCAGAAGAAAGGTTTTTATTAGTGAAGACACCAAAACCAGTTCCCGAGGGAGCTTAAAGAAAGCCTTGCCCTTGTGTTTCCCTAATATGCTCTGCCTTTGCAAGAGACTTATGGCTTAGAATCTTTTTTGGCTGTAGACTAGTGACTAGCTTGAAAAAGTTGAGTTTTCATAGCAGAAGGCTCACTAAGGTATTTTTCATACTGTTGGGGGGTAACACATGCTTCATTACCCCATAATAACCCAAGAAATGTTGCAAATACTCTAGTGAACAAATTTTCAGTCCTTCAAGCAGAAACTAGTAAGAAGGGTCATATTCCTTAGCTGCTAGAATTGTTTGTTTCCTCTGTTTTGGCCCCTGCAAAAGTATTGTCTTCTATATGGCATTCATCATTATGTGAGTTCCATCATACACAAAAAAGAGCTTGTTAAGGATATGATTAGATAATTCTGTGGCTTGAACTAGCTCTGAGCATAATTTAGGCCTAAATTACAGATTGTGTCCAAGGTGCTGCTACACATTTCAAACATGGTTCCATGCCCTTTAAGAAGCTCTGAGGTACTTGAGGTGGCTGAGGAGATGCACTTGTTGTGTGTCCAACTCCCTGATTAGTAAAGCTGTACCCCTAAACATGTTTTGTCATTAGCAGGGGGCAGGTCATCGCCTGCTGTGCGACAGCCAACATCTTGTGATGGGTAAGGTTACGTCATTGCAGGGGTGAAAACCTGCACTGGACTTGGGAGAGTCCTTCAATAAATATTCTTCCATGCACCAGTCTTACTCAGGTGTGGCTCAGGCAGCTACTCTTTATCCGTCCTTCATGTTGCCCAGATACATAATTAGCTTTAGACTGTTGTATTTGTATCGTTTGGAAAAGATAAACCTCTGAATCATCATCATATTAGAGGGAAACCAATTCATATTATTACTATAGTTGCTTTTAAGTATTCAGGAATAATCAGAGAGATAAGAAGTCTAGCTATTCCCTATCATCTACTGAGGATGGTTTGCAATCCTTCATTTAATATAGGTCTACACTGGGAAGGCTACACAGATAAAATCTTGAATGGTCTCCAAAGGATAGCCATGGGCACTTAACCACAGTACAAAATCTTGGACAGCAAGATATTCCCTTACCTTGATTTAAAAACTTATGTCAAATATCACTTCAGATTTCATTAACTTCTGTAGATATTAAATTACTGTGTAGATAAGGAGATCTGCAGTGGGAAAGCAATCTATTTTAGCTGACTTTCTGATGTTGGAACACTGATTATAGAACTCCTTCTTTCTTAACATGACCCCAAAAGAAAGCTGAAAAAAGCAGAAGATACCAATAGTGTAAGAAGAAATATTCCTAGCATATCCTTCTTCTCCTCTCTCCTTACCTACCAGACCCTCTCAGTAATTACGATGGTATCCAGAACAGAGATGTACTTGATTTTCCTACCTGTCCAGGATGGGTGAAATCTGGTTTAATCTGTCCTCTTTTGTAATTCTTGTCACCCTTTGATTTGGAAGAAGCAGTTTGCAACTGTTGCAAGCATCCTGCAAGAGAGATAAGAGGATTTATAACTATTAAGATACCAGATGAGAATTTCTTCAGATATTTACCTCCTCTTTTTATTATCTACATCTTGGGATTGACCTTTCTGCAGTAAAATTGCTGAAGAAGATGTTTCTCCAGCATTTTTTCCAGAGAGTTATTTTTTAAAAAACATTTATTTATTTATTTATTTTATTTTTTTTTATTTTTGCAAAAGTACGTGTTCCTTCCCCAAGATCTGCTGCAAACATTTTTAGTGGACTTCGGGCCAGATCTAAAAAGCATAAGTATTTTAAGAGGATATAAAGCCCCAGAATCTTTGTAAGTAAAAATGGTCACTTCAGAGCTGCTGAAACTCATTGGACATCTCTATCTTTCACTTCAAAGCCAAAGTCCCCCAGGTGTGAGTATTTTTGGGTTCGAATGTGCCCCCTTAGCTAGAGTTCATGTGTTCATCTCTCATGCCTGAACCCTGCTGGAGGCCAGGCACTTGGCAGATCAGAAGTTCTCAGAGTGACCTTGCGTGGTACCATGGATATACACACAGGATCTGCTCCTCCACGGAAAGCCTCAGGGGATACTTTGCTTTTAAAAAGTGGGCAGAGCAAGAGCAGTCATTGCTTACCTTGCATGTAAGATATTACCATTTCCCATTGCATCCCTTGCCCATACCCAGCCTACAGGAGTCGAATTCCTGGCATAGTACCCCAGCCAGGATAGCTATAAGGTTTGATAACCATGGCCATTTCTAGTTTCTAGGTAGACTCTTACAGAGATGCTCATGCCTTCAGACAGTTCTGATACATAAGAGACTTTAAAGTGGGATGTTTTTAGAATTATCATGGAGCTCAGTGTTTAATCCACAGGAATGAGACCTTTGCACATAAATTCCTTGGGTAACTGAAAATAGCTTGTGTTTGGGCACCTGGTGTAAGGAGGGGCCATATAAAATGAAAAGAAAAGACATTCCAGATTCTTATATAATGGTTTCCTTCACTCTCTTACAAATGTGCTGGTGCATTTTCCTGCCAATGTAGTCATCAATGCAAAAGTATTATGTTAGAGGTCACACACACAGTTCCATGCAGTGATGTGTATAATTCTTTTACCATGGCATTTTACTGGGAAAATTAAAAAAACCTGATGAAGTAAGCTGAATCTATTCTTAGACAGAAAGATCTGTTGAATAAGTTTGTGTTGTTTCACTGTTGATGTGATATACCAGGAATGTAGTAGAGATACTGACTGAAATGGTAATACCAGTCAGTATCTCTACTTTATTCCTGGTATATATATATATACCTCACTAACTTGTGGTAAGTGCTTGTGATTATGGAAGGATCAAGGCTGCCTCGGGAACTTAATTGGAAGGGAAAAACATAAGAGTTTCTGGGGAAACATGGGAATAAAGGAACAATTTCTTCCCTAATAAGAGCCAATTCGACATTTACATGATTTCAGCAACAGTAGGTAATTTGTGGGATTGTGGGATCAGTTAAAAAAATGAGCTAGGGAAGGTGACCTGGTTCACACCCCTGCTCAAAGCAGGGTTAGCTATGGCATCAGTCAAGACTGCTCAGGGATTTATCCAGTTGGATCTTGAAAACCTCCAAGGAGGGATACTGTACAACCACTCTGTACAACCAGCCCCATTTTCAGACTGTCCTCATGAGAACAAAGCTTCTCCTTACATCAAGTCTGAAACTCTTGTTCCACGTATGCACATTTGTATCTCATTCTCCCATCCTGTACCAGTGTAAGAAGTCCAGTTCTATCTCCTTGATGACCCCTTCTAGGCACTGAGGGGCTGTTAGGTGCCCCTAAAGTGATTTCTTCTCCAGGCTGAAGCAGCCCAGCTCCTCCTGTCTCTGCTCATATGCCAAGGACTCCAGTACCTCCTGCCTTGGGGCCTTGCAAAAGCTCCCTCCAGTTTTACCTTGTGTTTCCTGACTTACAGGGCCCAATACTCAATGCTCTGTCTACAGTGACGAGTGCCATACGGAGAGGGAGGAGCCTTTTCCTTGCTCTGTGTGCCGTGTCCCTGTTCACACACACAGGAGCTGTTGGCTGCCTTTCCTGCTGGGCACATCACATGCTCACATTCAGCTTGCTGCCTGCCAACATCCCAGGGCCTTTCCCACAGAGCTGCTCCCCAGCGCTTCCATCTTTTTCTGGAGTAAGTCTTAGATGATGCCCTTATATTAAGCCTCCACCTTGCAGATGTTTATCTTTTCCACTGTGTTGGGTGGAACACAAACTCTCATCCTAACATGCATTCCTCAAAAAAGGTTAATTTAGTACCCTTTACTGGGATGAGTCATGAGTCACGAGTTACTCATGTGCATAAATGTTTTCAAGATCACGCCTGGAGCATGTACCTGGGTTTGGAGGACTTTTGATTGACAAATTTATTCTGCTCTCTTTTCTTTAAATATTCATTTGTTAACTTAAAAATCCATTTATTCATACATTACTCATTAAAATATGAATAAAGTTAGTTATAAAAGGTCTAACCTATAAAAAACCCATCCGCTTTTTTCTCAATTCTTTTGCAAGCTCTTAGGAAAAGTGTTATTCCCATTATATTTGAGGGATGCTAATGATTAACAAGGTTCATTATTAGTGGTGTATGCTGATATTTTAGCACTTTGAAGATGAAAAATCTTGGCTTGTCATCAAAATGATTAAACTGTTATCTCTGTCCACTTCAAAATCCTTTAAATAAAAGATCATTTATTAGTAATAAAGGATTAAGCTGCCTAGGAATGATGCAAGGACATCTTAATTTTCCTTGCTTAATATAGCAAAGTGTGAATTCTCTGATTTCTATCTTTCAGTTTGTTTTTTTTCCCCTTGCATTTCTCTCAAGGTCTCTCTATAATTAATTTCAGCTGGTAGTTAATTCACCTTAATTATTGCACCTTCACAAGTATATCCTCCCACCAAACACTGCAAAAACTTAATATGCTGGGTCATCTTTGTGAAAAACATTCCATGTTTGATGATTCCTTGATTTATTGAAGCAAAATTTCCTTACAAAGAACGATTCCAGATTTGAGATTAATTTACCCAAGGAATCTTTTGCATTAGTAAAGAAAAGTGATGGGATCTGTTTGGTATTTTTTTTTGCCAGGCAGCTGCCTTTGACTGGAGAAATATTTTACCTTTGAGAATGTAGTCCAAATACAGAATGAGCCTCATTCTTGTTTGATAGGAAAAAAAAAAAAACAACAAACCAAGTACTATTTCCTTCCTCTTGTCCCTTCTTCCTCTTCTCAAAGAGTTTAACTTGTAGTCTTGACTAGGAGTCTGAGACATAGATATCTCAGTGGACAGGTATGTTCTGCTCTGCTTGAGCTAAAGGCAGTGGGATGGGGCACCCATGGCTGTGGAAGCACCAGAAAACAGGCTTTTCCTTTCTGTAGGAAATCAAAGCCTTGGGGTTTATGACTTGAGGACAGTAACAGTGCTGCATATTACTTTGAGGCTGCCTCCTTCCCCCTGGACTCCCTGCTTCTGCTTGGTACTCTGGAAGGAAAGCTGAAACATATGTGGAATTTCACATGGACTTTTCTGCTATTTGAGGTCTTCCTGCTGGAATTAAAAGCACGGTCATTAAAATTTCATGATGCACTTCCAAGAAAAATGCTCCCTGTTTAGTAAAATAATCAAAAGTCTGCATGGTCTCTGCAGTAAGTGGCTATGGAGGGATGAATGGGAATGCTGTAGAGGAAGTGTGCTTGTTTTAATCAGCATTATATCAACCAAGTGGGATCCATGCGGGAGAACTGCTAAAAATCCGTCATTCAGTGGGGCTGCACCATTTCCAGACCCTTGGGGAGTGCTCCACGGTAATTTTGCATTTCAGACACACTGTAGTTGGGTCAGACCAGAGTAAATCTAAGCCATATTCCTCCCCAGGGTGCTTATATCATGCTAAATAAAAAAAACTTCCTACAACAGAGTATAATACATCAGAAAACCACCCCTCTGTCAGCCTTCAAGGTATTTCTGTCAGACTTCGTGCTATTTTAAGCTCCTATATAGGTGGCAAATGCTGGTCTTGGCACTGAACCTCAGTGATACAAATGCTGCATTTCAGCCGCAAACGATATTGAAAGGGAGGGCAAGGGAGCTGTGGCACTCACTCCTCTGTACAGGGAAAGGGTATATTTTTAGATTTTTTTTTTTTGTCCATCCACCCCTACAGCCCTTTCTGATCCTTTTAATGTATACAGACTACTCTGAGCATCAAATTGTATGTGGTGAGCACTAAAATGACACTGATGTCTTCTGGGAAACTCAAGTCAGCAACAGGTGCCACCATGAGCAGCAACTTAGAAGTGCCTAAAATGCATGGAAATAGGAGAGGTTTGTCATTCAACCCAAAGGCTCCCAGAAGCTCCTGCATATAGTGCTGAGGTTACATCTCGCCAAACTGCAATGTTTAGCTGCCTGCTTTCTAACTTTCTATATTGCTGCGTTCAAATTAATGACACACAATATGTTCCAGAGCTTGTGCACTGCACTGCTTGCAACTGCAGTTGTTCACCATAAAAGCTTCTTCCCCACTAGAACTGCTTCCAAACATCCTACAGCTGCTACTGCAGCAGCATATAGAACAATTAATTCCTTGTGCAAAAACCTTATAACATGGATCTCTAGAAGAGAAATACAGAAGGAGCCAAATTCCCAACACACCTTGCTGGAAAAACAATTGCTTCTGGAAGCTGCTGTAAGATGCATTCTATTTACTTAACTTGCAGAAAATCTACACTTTCTTTCTGCAGAATGAAAAACGTTCAACTCTTTTTATAAGCATGCCCTACTTGGTCTACAAATTGGACATAAACCTTCAAAGGTCTTTGCATTTGATTCAGCAATTGCTTTAAAGCAATCTAATGATTTAATTTTGGTTGCATATATGAGGAGCCCCACTGAAGTCATCTCTATAAAGTAAAACAAATCCTTAAGTGCAGCAATGTACAACAACGTTAGAACCAGGCTCAGGAAGATGATATTTCAGATGCCAGGTAACACATTGTGAAAGGTTTTGGTGTGTGTTTTCTTGTGTGGTGGCATCTTCTTATTTATTATTCTGGGTGACAAGGCATGTTCTCTTCTGCACTTTCCTCAGTGCACTTTGCAAGGTTTACATTTCCTCAGGGTTTTTTTCCTAGGCATGTTCTCCTGTCACAACCTACAATTTTTGTTTTGAGCTTAGTAGCAAAATGCACAGTAATTGGACTGCAGCAGTATATGATGAAGATTTTAGGTCTGCTTCACCTCTCTGTCACTAAGACCTCTGCATGACCCTGCTTCCACAATCTCTGCCTTCCCTGCTTCTACTAGCTCTTGTGGGCTGTTAATCACATATTGTTTCCCTGACTCTAATTAGGGGGAGTCTAAAACAAGTTATTTATTCCAGTCATTTCTGGAAACTGTGGGTATAATATGTCCTGTACAATAACAGAAATATTCCTCTGAAAGGTCCATGGACAGATTTGGGGAGGGAACTTTCCTTACAGATTTTATAGCAAAGTCTATGATATTTCTTGCAAGGATATTTTTGAGCAGTTTGTCTGCAAGGGGAGGACATTTTCCAGAAGGAACATTGGTGTAATATATGGAACACTTACTTATTATTAGGTATTGAGAATTTTAAATTAGGCAACTATTTTCCCTGCTGGCCCTGGCTAAGTTCCCACTACTGGTGTAAGTCACGATAGCAAAATGCCAACTCTCTTAGCTATAGAGGAAAATTGCTTGCTTGCATAGGGGAAGAATTCAACAGCTTTAGATGGAAAGCTTTTTATCCTTTCTTTCAATAGGGCCACTTTTCATGGCTTTACAGTTCTCCAAATAAATGAAGCTGTAAGTCTCATTTCTAAACTCAAGAATAACACATGCATTTTTCAAAACTTAGGTCTTAAGCAGGAATTTTACAATATCGCAGAACATCCCCAATTCATTGTGGTAGTCTTGTACCTGTGACCCAGGGTAGCAGCTTTTCTGCCTCCTCTAAGGCATCTTGAGGCCAGGCTGGCATCTCAAGGCCAGGCTGTGTCTTTATTGTACCTGGGATATTCGCATGCTGTTACTCTGAGCTGCAGAGCAGTGCAAGCTTTAGCCATGCTCACCCAGAAGGTGAGCAACTGGAAAGAGAAGGATGTTACCTAGGATCATATACCTAGATGGTAACTAGGTATATGATTCCATGTCTGTGATACTAGAGAACTGATAATCCAGAGATTTTTATGAATATCAGTTAATTTTCTGAAGCATGAATAGGTATCTTTCTTCACCCAGTTTGTCTGAACAATTTCCTTTACCTGACAACCTTTACTGCTCATAATAGAGCTCCTTCCCTTACAGTGAATCCACAAAATTTGGTCTTTTTGGAGAAACTGTTACAGTAGCCTGTTCTTTGAGAAAACAAAAATTTTAAAATCAATGATTTGAAAGCCAACAAACATTAACTGGCATTATGTCTTACTTTTAGCCATTCTCCTTATCCCACTACTTGTTTCTCCTGACAAGCCTCTTATACTCTTGCGGTGAACACTTTTTTATGTAGATCAAAATACAATAATTCATAAATTACTCCAGAAAAGCTCCATTTCAGTATGTGTTTTCTGTCTAATGCAGCCAAAATCTTTAAGATATACTCAAGACTGTGTCATTCATGGCAAGAGCCTGGCTTAGTATTCAGTAAATTCAGTAAATTCAGTAAATTCAGTAAATGCTCTCTAGCCACAAGGTATTTTTTCAGTCAATGTTCTTAATCAGTCCAAAGTCTGAAATAGATTAACAGATCTAAACTCATTAAAGACCCTGGTACCAACCTTGAGAAAATTTATGAATTCTTGAGATCATCTTCTTAACTCCAGATGAAATATTTGTTATTTTCAAGTGCTTTCTAAAATTATGTTCATCATCGGTATTTGGGTTGCTTTTGGTATGAAACCTATTTTCTTTTGCCATCAAAGATAATCATGCAGAGAAAGAAATATGTTCACTAATCATAGCTTGTTATTCCTCTTTATTGCTAATCAAATTTTTTTTACCTTTTTGAGAAATATCCCAGTGTAGAGTCAATGAGGGATTTATATCATGTTGTCCCCATTTCAGTGTGTGGGAAAAGAATAAAGTGAACAGTGTGCAAAGACACCACATGCTGATTGATTTTGCCTAAATAATTTGGTGAATATTTGCGGAAATGGAGTTGATCTGTCTAGTTTTCCAGGTCCTATCACTGCAAAATAGGGCTATATTTACTGGGAAAAACTTTTCACAAAATTTCTCACTACCTCAATTCTGTTTCGCACACTCTGACTTAAAATAGATTTACATTGGAAGATGACTGTGCTAGAATCAAATTTCCTCCAGTTCTTTACAGAAAATACAAAAGGCCATGTAATTTTTATGTCAAATGTATCACCTTTCAGCTCTCCTGCCCCATCGATATGGCATATCAAAAATGCTTATCACTGAGGAGTTTTAGTGGCAAAGCATTTCAAAATTGCTAATGATGCCAAAATAAAAAGTACACGGAGGCTGATAATTCTTTCTTGTTCTGATCTTTCAGACTTTCATATTTCTCTTAATTCCTTATCAGAAAACCAGTAAACACCCAGAGTGTTTTTGAAAGATGTCTGGGGGTTTTTTATATCAAATAAGTCAGACTCATAGATTTAACACAGTGTTTCCTTTTCTGTCTTTCTGTACCCAGTTTGGCCTCAGAATCTTCCCACTGAACATTTTTCACATGGAGCACTTTAAGGTCTCTCTACAGAAATTTTAATTTACATGACACAAGCACTTTTCCAGAAATGTCCTGTGTTTACTAGAACACCTGTGTAAAAAGGCGTGTAGGTGAGACAGATACAAGGTGGTATCTGTTAAGATATGAAACTGCAAATTCAGAAGTCTGTACGTTTTCTTTCTATGTCTTACCTTGGGATACACTTTAGTGGTACTTTTAAAACACAATAATTTTTTAACAGGAAATGTTACAGGAAGCTAAGAAAATCTTCCTTTTTTCTTTATGTCCATTGTTAATATGCATGATAAATTACAACCTTCTCTTTCTCCCTGTCCCACAAAAAATCTCCCAGCTTCAGAAATCCATTTATACTTGGACAGAAAAAGTAGTTTAAAGCATAGGAGAAAATGAGTTAGGTGATCTGAAATGTCCAGATTAAAAACTTCAGATTAAAAATGTATTTCAAGAGTATACATGTATTTTTAAAAAGTTTCTTTAGGCATTATGGAGAAGAATAAATATTTTGCTTTGTTTTCCTTCTTGTTTTCCATAGATCATTTTAATGCTGCCATTCTTTACAGACATAAACAAAAATCCATTATGTGCAAGTAAAGTAAGTGTATGATTAGAGTCAAATAGTTCACTGATCTGAACATTAAAAATATCTGTGTGCATGTTAACTTGACAACTGATTGGGGTGTAACACTGGCACACAACTCCCTCAGTTTCAAGTACTGTATAACCACAGCTCCATCTCATTGACTCAAACTACATTATTACATGAATGCATCACTACCACTCAAGTGAATTATTGATCCACATAATTTCTGTCCTTTGTTACTCATTCTTAAGCTAGGTCATTGAAGTGCTGTGATTACAGAACATTATGGTTCTAGATTTACCTGTGGTTGCTCTTATAAATTATTGGTCTGATTTTCTGAAGTTGATTTTTTTTGTGTGTGAATTTCATTTTTGACCTTATTTCAAATTATTAGGTTTATGTAATTTTGTCATCATGGCAACATTGTGGGTGATTAGAGAGATGTAGTGTTTCTAAAGGACCAAGAAAAAAACACTGTTAAAAATGAACCACTTTCCCTTTGATCAGCAACCCATAGAAACCTGCTGGCTTCTTTCAGACATTATAGCTCTTTTAATTAACTTAGTACTGGCTTTGCTATTATACAGAACTAAACCACTGTAAGAATGTTAAGGCTAAACATCTCATTTAAATCCACTAAAGAGAGAAAAAAAGTAATTTACAAGATCTCTGTCCTTAGCTTACCCTTTTGTGTCAAACATTTGGAGAACATTTGGGAACTGACACAGTTTTTCTTAGGACATACAGGAGTCCCTGTGGAGGAAGCAGGCTCACTTAGTGAGTGAGATGAGAAACATCCATTCTTTGCTGCCTAAAATATGTCAAGAAGCTGGGATCAGTATCAGCTCACAAAATTTACTACATTTCCATTTCCTTCTTTTAGTGAATGCAACCCCCAGTTTTAGAATTATAGCAAACTTCTAATTTTTTATTAATTTCTTGTATTTTTCAGATGAAACCTCAATTCACTGGTGACTTTTAATCCATGGATTTTCAAAAAGGAGGAAAATTTTACTCAACTAAGTTCCTTCTGACTGAACAAATGGTATTATCTCTATAGTATGGAAGGAAAAGAGATCTCATTATTTTAACAAGTTTTGCGGTTACCTTTTGGCAAGGAAGGGAGGAGCTTAAAGAGGGTTTAGGAAAGAGCATTTGAAATAATCCAGAAATCTAGAAAGCCTGTTTCCCACAGCAAGGGATTTAAGAAGCTCAATTTATTTATTTTTTAAATAGCAGTTTGAGAAATAATTTGATCAAGTGTGGCAAGTATCTCCATGAATAAACAAATATAGGTGCTGTAGAGATTATTCATCCACTGATGATCAGCAAGAGGCTGAAATTAATCAAGTTCCAAATGGAAAAATATGGGAACTTCTGGCTATGACTGCATCAAAACTCAAATGGAGGGGATAGAATTGAGGTTGCTTAATACCCGTAAATCTTGAATAGATAATTTTATCAAAATTATTCTCTAACTTTGTCGGATTTTGCAGACATAACACAGGCAAGTGGACTATTTGATAAGTCCTTCATGTCCTGACAATACCTCCTCCTACAGGACTGGCCACAACTAAATTTTTCATCTCAGATGATAATGTTTAAATTTAAAATGTGCATTCTGAATGGGTTTAATAAGCAATGATCTTTAAAATGTGTTAGATGCTTTTTCCTTTAATAACTTAATTTTGATTTTTCAGTGGCTAAGCTTAATATTCTATCTTTACACACAGATTTGTAACGAGGAAGTCCTACAGGGTGCACCTAGGCCTAGCTGCAGGTCTGCACATTCCGCAGTGCCCATCCCAAATCCTACCTTCCATTCATCCCAATCTAGGACCATTTCATTTCACACCACTTCACTTTGTCTGGCTAGTCTTGTCCTGGGAGCTTGGAAACACTCTGAATGTTCTAGTTAGGGCATAGCCATTGCAATCAGAGAGTGGAAAATTGCTCTGAAAGTGCACAAGCACACTCACACGGTATCTGCTGTGAGAAGCTGAGAACTTCCTGAAAAGGATGTGTTTTTCCACTGAGGGACAAAGATCCTTTGGGGATTGATACTGCTGGTTGCCTACTACAGACCTCTCTTTGGCAGGCACGAGGCAGTGTCCCTTTGGGGAAGCAGCATGAGGGATAGGAAGGCACCTTAGGATGTGGTGTTTATTACACAGCTCCTTGAAAGCCTGAACCCCTTCAAG
>VYZT01013347.1:0-10614 GCA_013400735.1 Pomatostomus ruficeps | reverse complement strand
CAAAAAATTGAAAGGAAAAAATCTGTAAAATTCAGCTGGAATTAATGAAAAATTTAAAGAAAAAAAATCTATAAAATTCAGCTGAAATTAACAAAAAAATTAAAGAAAAAGTCCGTAAAATTCAGCTGAAATTAACAACAAAATTAAAGAAAAAATCCATAAAATTTGGCTGAAATGAACAAAAATTTTGAAGAAATATTCCTTGGAATAACGTGGAATTTTTTGGCTTTTCTGGAATTTTGGAATAAGGGAGAGGAGAGGAAAACACTTTCGCCTTTCCTTTAATTTCGGTCCTCGTGGAGCGAGGTTGGAAAGGAACATTTGGGTGAAGGAATCATTTTTTAATCATTTTAATCACTTTTTAATCATTCTGGTTTTGTTTCTCTGAGCCTCTCTGAGGGTGCATTTAGGAAATTCCCTGAAAATTTGATTTTTGTGCCCATTCCTTGGGGTTGTCTTGGCTTTTCCATCACTCAGAAGGATTTCCTGCCTCAGGAATGGGATTAAAATCGATTTTTTCCCAAGATTTAGGGGAGAATTTTCCATCCATCCCATGGTTTATCCCCAAAATCCATCCTGGATCTCCCCTTTTCCACTCGGAAGCCATTCCCTGGCTCCTGTCCCCCCAGCCCTTTCCCAAATTCCAGCTCTCCCGGAGCCCCTGGAATATTCCAGAATCTCTCCCTGGCTCCTTCCCTTCTCCAGGTGAACATTCCCAGCTCTCCCACAGCAGAGCCCACTCCTGGCTTTGCTCCGTGCTCCAGGAAAATCGGGTGAATTTTTAATTTTTATTCATTTTTTTTTATTATTTTACTGCTCCCTCCGAGCTTCCCGCGGCGCCGTCCCCGCGGAGCTGCCGGGAATCGTCTCCGTTCCTATTTCCAGCCTCTCTTCCCGGGGCTCGGCGTTCCAGGAGCCGCATCCTTTGTTCCGCCCCCGTTCCCTGCGGTTAAATTTAGTTCCCAAATCCTAAAATTGGAAGCGCTCTCAGGTGCGGCCGCCGCTGTCCCCGGGTGATTTTCCCCGGCTGCGTCACCGGCTGAGCTCACAATTCCCATTTCACCTTTTCTTTTGGGCACGAATCTCCCGGCTCCTGCGGCCGCTCCCGGGGCCCAGCCCAGTCCTGGGTCCCTCAAAGGTCCTGGATCCTTTTAAGCTTCGGGATCCCTTGAAGGTTTTGGATCCCTCAAAGGTTTGGGATCCTTTTAAGCTTCTGGATCCCTTGAATATCTGGGATCCCCTTAAGGTCCTGGATCCTTGGAAGGTCCTGGATCCCTTTAAGGTCCTCGATCCCTTGGAGGTCCTGGATCCCTGTAAGGTCCAGGATCCCTTTAAGCTTCTGGATCCCTGGAAGGTCCTGGCTCCTTGTAAGCGTCTGGATCCTTTGAAGGTCCTGGATCCCTTTAAGGTCCTCGATCCCTTGAAGGTTTTGGATCCCTGGAAGGTCCTGGATCCCTTTAAGCTTCTGGATCCCTTGAAGGTCCTGGATCCCTTGAATATCTGGGATCCCTGGAAGGTCCTGGATCCCTGGAAGGTCCTGGATCCCTTTAAGGTTTTGGATCCCTGGAAGGTCCTGGTTCCCTGGAAGGTCCAGGATCCCTTTAAGATCCAGGATCCCTTGAAGATTTTGGATCCCTCNTGGAAGGTCCTGGTTCCCTGGAAGGTCCAGGATCCCTTTAAGATCCAGGATCCCTTGAAGATTTTGGATCCCTCAAAGGTCTGGGATCCTTTTAAGCTTCTGGATCCCTTGAAGGTCCTGGATCCCTTGAATATCTGGGATCCCTTTAAGGTCCTGGATCCCTTTAAGGTTTTGGATCCCTGAAAGGTCCTGGATCCCTTTAAGATCCAGGATCCCTTTAAGCTTCTGGATCCCTTGAAGGTTTTGGATCCCTTGCAGGGCCTGCAGGGGCTCCAGGAGAGCTGGAGAGGGGCTGGGGCCAAGGGCTGCAGGGCCAGGAGGCAGGGAATGGCTTCCCAGTGCCAGAGGGCAGCCATGGATGGGATCTTGGGCAGGAATTGCTGGCTGGGCTGGAATTGCCAGAGCAGCTGGGGCTGCCCCTGCATCCCTGGAATGTCCCAGGATATTTGGATCACCCTGGGACACTGGGAGGTGTCCCTGCCCTTGGACTGGGATGAGCTTTGAGGTCCTTCCCACCCAACCCATTCCTGGATCCCTCCCTGTGCCCAATATCCCCATTTACCACCAGCAAGTCCCTGGAATTATTCCCCTGATCCTGAATTATTCCCCTGATCCTGAATTATTCCCCTGATCCTGAATCACCGAGCTACCGATGACAAATCTCTGCCTCCTAAAAACCTTCAAAAAACGTGAGTTTGGTACACGTGAGAGTCCGTAAAAAAATTAATTTTTCAACACGAGAACCCAGATTGTTCTGACCGTAAAATCCGTGTGGGATTTTTCCGAGGTTTTCTGGCTTTTCCAGCAGAACGTGACTAATGCTGCGCCTCGTTAGTGCCTGTTAATTAGCCGGGTTCGTGTGTGTGAGACGTTCCCGATCCCTGCTTTTTATAAATCCTTTTTATAAACCCTGCGAATCCCGAATCCCGGCGGGGGCTGAGCTCCTCTCCCAAAATTCCTCAGGGGTCTCAAGATTCCTTCTGCACCTCCTGGTTGGGAATAACCCAGCCTGGAAAAAATTTGAGTTAATTTTAATTAAATCAGGTCGGGAACACCCCAAAAATTCATCCCTGGGCGGGCTGGAGGAGCTGGGAGCTTTCCCTGGAGAACTTGAGGTGGTGGGATCAGCGCTCCTGGCTGTTTGCATCCCAAAATCCACCAGAAATCGTGGATTTGAGCGTCTTTTCCATAAATCCAGGAAAATCCTGCTTAGGTTGGGTGCGTAAAGCGGGAAAAAAAGGATGAATTTGGGTTTGAGCGGCGATTTTTCCCTGATTGTCAGGACGCAGAGGGGGATGGATTCTGGGAGAAACCAGATGGGAGAGGGGGAACCACGGGATCCGGGAAAGCTGGGAAAGGACGCGGAGTGCTGCTGGAAACCCGGCTGATTGTTTATCCTACATTATAATATCCGGGATTTCAGTGGGCAGCAGGGCTGGGAACAGATTCTGCCGGAAAGAATTCCAAATGCTTCGCTCCGGCTGTCGAATCCTTGGATGTTGTTCCGTCCCAGGGGTGGGAAGAGCTCCCAGCCGTGGTTGGGTATCGGATCCGGCTCCCAGGGATGGTCCCACGATATTCCCGGTTCTTTGGAGCGTTCAGGGAATAATTTCCAAGAACGAGAAGGGATCTGGTGCCGTTTCCAAGGGTGGGATTGGGAAAATTCCCAAAGTGGGGATGGATCCTCCGGGCTGTGGAGCTGCGTGAGCGTTGTGGGGTGTGGGATGAGCTCAGAATGCTCCAGGAGTTAAAAATCCCTGAAATCCCGGAATGGTTTGGGTTGGAAAGGACCAAATCCCATCCCATTCCAGCCCTGCAGGGAATTCCCCCAATCCCACATTGCTCCAAACCCACTCCAGCCCAGCCTCGGACACTTCCAGGGATGGAAAATCCACAACTTCTCTCCTTTTTAGGACAGCGGGATCGCTCCGGAAATGACCCCCACAGCCTCTTCCCATAAATTTATCGGGATTTGTAGCGATTTATTGGGATTTATCGGGATTTATAGGGATTTTCCATCCCACTTCCACTCCGTCTCCTTATTCCCTTCCCCACCTGTGACAGCAAAGTCGGATACACCCAGAGTCGGGAAATTTTTCCCCCAGTTTTCCCCATTTTTTCCCCATTTTTCCCTGTTTTTTCCCCATTTTTTCCCCATTTTTTCCCCATTNCCCCATTTTCCCCCCATTTTTTCCCCATTTTTCCCCATTCCAAGCCAGGAAAACACACAGAGCAACCCCCTGCGGCACCACCGATTTTAACAAAACCCATCAGGGCCAAAAAAAACCCCCAAGGAATTCCTCCTTGGAATTATCGGGGAGCCACTGTCCCTCTCTGGAATGAGGACTCCGACAGGATTAACGAATTAATGATTTAATAATTAATAATTAAGCCCGCGAGGAAGGAGGCACGAGCAGGTGAATCAATCCGGCTTTTCGTTAAAAGATCAAAGGGGGGAAAACGTTAAAATCCCTGTGAGAGCCTGAAAAAAATTCCGCTAACGAGGGATTAGGAGCAGATTCCTCCCCCCGGAACAGCTCCGCGATACCCGCGTGACGGCGGCTGCTCGCGGAGATCCCAAATCCCGAATCCCGAAAGAGGCGTCGGATCCGAGGGATCCGGAGCGATCCCGGGGTTTTAAGACAAGGATGAATCCGAGAATTGGAATAATTCATTTTTTTCCCTAAAATCGTGTTTTGAGACGGGCGAGGAAGCTCCGGTTTGGAGCTTTGGCATGTTCGGATGATTGGGATTTATGGGATTTTCAGATAATTGGGATTATTTGGGATTTCTGGGATCTTAAAAACGGGGATTTCTTTGGGATTTCTGGAAGTGATAGCCCCGTTGGGATCTTAAAAACAGCGATTTGTTTGGGCCGCAGGCGATGGGAAAGATCCAATCCTGACAAAAATTCGCTTAAAATACAAAAATAAACCTAAAAAATAGGGGGATTCATTCCAGAGCTGTCCAGGACACAGGGAATGGCTCCCACTGCCAGAGGGATGGGATCTTGGGCAGGAATTGCTGGCTGGGCTGGAATTCCCAGAGCAGCTGGGGCTGCCCCTGGATCCCTGGAATGTCCCAGGCCAGGCTGGAGCACCCTGGGATCGTGGATTCCGTGTCAGGGGGGTGAAACTTCGGGAATTTGGGGTTTAATACCCAAAATAAATCAGGGAAGGATGGAATGGGGGAATCCCTGAGGGTAAAAAGGGTCGGGATCATTCCGGTTTCTTAGGAAAGCAAAGACCTCCCGTCCCTCAGCTGGGAACATCCATGGAAAACTCCGGGGGATTCGGGAATTCCCTCAAGGGCTGGGGGAGCTGGATCTGTGGTGGAGTCAAATTTTTGAGGAATTTTTCCAGGATTTGCCTGGAAAAAGCGTTCTGGGAACTCCGGGATCCGCAGCGGGATCAACCCTTGGAATTCTGGGGGGGTTTGTGTTTATCTGGAATTAAGCCTGGCTTAACGAGGCCTGGCTTTATGCAAATTTAGGAATATTAATGAGGGAATGGGTTTCTTCTCCGTATTCCCGCTGTTCTGGATCCCTGGGATCTCCTGAGATCCGGTTGTTTTCTGGACGGTGACAAACCCAGGGAAAAGCTGGATTTGCATCCCCAATCCCGGATTTGGAGGATTTTCCTCCCCTTGGAGACCGGAAAACTTCATTCCCATGGGAAAGAGGAGGAGCGGGGAGCTCTGGGCTGCCATTCCCTGATCCGGGAGCTGCTGCTCGTTAACTCCGAGCTGATTAAATCCCTGCTCATTAACTCCTCTGACAGCTGGGGCGGCGTTCCCAGCACCAGGAACGCCGGGGACAGCCCCGAGTGGCACCGAGCAGCTCCGGGACGGGTTTTGTTTTCCTGGAAACGGGAATTTATGCGGATTCCCAACCCCAGCGGGATCTCAGGGAAGCTTTTCCATCCCGAATCCCAGGTTTGGGACGGTGTCAGAGCAGGGCAGGGGTTTCCATCAGTTCTTGGTGTTTTCCTGTCAGTTCTTGGTGTTTTCCCGTCAGTTCTTGGTGTTTTCCCAGCCGGTGGATTTTTGGAGAGGTTCCCTGGGGTCGGAGCTGTGGAGTCACGGAATGGTTTGGGTGGGAAGAGGGACCTTCGAGCCCATCCCATTCCAACTCCTGGGAATTCCAAACCCCGTCCAGCCTGGCCTTGGTGGCACTGGGTGGGCTCGAAGGGCCCTCTTCCCACCCAGACCATTCCAGGATTCCGTGGGCTTCCACCAGAAATTCCTCCTTCCAGGAGAAATTCCTCCTTCCACCAGAAAATTCCACTCCGGCAGAAAATTCCTCCTTCCACCAGAAATTCCTCCTTCCAGGAGAAATTCCATCTTCCAGCAGAAATTCCTCCTTCCAGCAGAGAAAATTCCTCCTTCCAGCAGAAATTCCTCCTTCCAGCAGAGAAAATTCCTCCTTCCACCAGAAATTCTTCCTTCCACCAGAAAATTCCACTTTCCACCAGAAAATTCCACCTTCCAGCAGAAAATTCCACTCCGGCAGAAAATTCCTCCTTCCACCAGAAATTCCTCCTTCCAGGAGAAATTCCTCCTTCCACCAGAAATTCTTCCTTCCACCAGAAAATTCCACTTCCAGCAGAAATTCCTCCTTCCACTAGAAATTCCTCCTTCCACCAGAAAATTCCACTTCCACCAGAAAATTCCACTTCCACCAGAAATTCCTCCTTCCAGCAGAAAATTCCACTTCCACCAGAAAATTCCACTTCCAGCAGAAATTCCATCTTCCACCAGAAATTCCTCTTTCCACCAGAAAATTCCACTCCGGCAGAAATTCTTCCTTCCAGCAGAAAATTCCTCCTTCCACCAGAGAATTCCACTTTCCACCAGAAAATTCCTCCTTCCACCAGGCCAGGCTGCTCAGCCGCACTTGGTGAGCTCCGTGTATCCATTTATTTTTTTCCCAAACATGGAATTTCTGGCCTCAATCCCCAGCTCAGCTCCTCCTCCTTTTCCAAGGACATTTATCCCAAAGTCTCGGGATCTCTTCCCGATCCCCCTTCATTCCCCAGGCTGGCGTTTGCAGCTGGAGGAAACCCCAAGCTTGGATGCTCCTCAAAGCTTTTCCTCCATCCGTGAAAAATTCGGGATTTTTCCGCGGGCTCTCGCTCCCCCTCGTGCCTGCGCGGGGCTCCTGCAGCTTCCCGGCTGGAATTCCTCATCCCATTCCCAATTCCCTCATCCTTCCGCCAGCCCGGCTTTTCCAGCAGGAACGGCAATCCCAAATTTTTGTGTGTTCCGACAAAAATTCCCAATTCTCGTTCTCCGCTCAGGGCCTCGATCCCGTTCAGCCTCTGGATATTGGGAATTTTCTATTTCCTGAGGTTTGGGTGCTCTTTGCTCTGGAATTCATCCCGAAGTGATTTTTGATCGCTTCATCCAAGCAGGTTTAAGTTTTTCCTGATTATTTTCCCTTTTTCCTGGAGCAGCTTTCCCAGCAGATCCCATTTCCTTCATTTTTTAATAACAAACCGTAGTTTGAATCCGGGATTTTGGGAATTGCCATCCACAGGGAGCTGAAGATTGGGAGATTTCATTCCGGTGTTTTCACCTCTGACGTGGAGGGAAGGAGGAAAATCCCGATTTCCTCATTCTCACTTAAACCTTCCTCTCTGAAACTTAAAAAAACCTCATTATCCCACTTTTTTAGGGTTTTTTTCCTAAAATGAGGTTGTAGGGCCCAGGTGAGACGCGATGGGAACTCCCCACTTGTGCTGAAATTCCCGATCTGAGGGATTATCCCAAATTTTAGAGGTTTGCAGCGGAAAATGGGAACAGTTTGGGGTTTGATACACTGGGATGTTTCGTTCGTGAGCGGAGCGGGATCAGAATTCCCGGGAAGGTCTCAGGATCAAGTCCAGCAGGGCCACCTGGGGCGGGTCAGCCGGGAGCAGATCCCGTCAGGTGCTGGAATTCTCCAGGGTTGGAGCCTCCACCGTGTCCCTGTCCCCGAGCAGCATCATCCTCCCAGGAAAACCGGGAATTTTTGGCGGTGCAGTGGAATTTCTGGTGCTCCCCCCTTTGTCCCGGCCAGTGAAAATTGCGGCATTTGCGGGTAAAACCCCAAAATGCTGGAAAAATGAAGGGAAAATTCCCAGTCTGCTCCTTCCCTCCCTGATCCCTGCGAGATCCCAAGGGGGTCACCTCGTGCCTCTGGGATAACAAATTTAAGGGAAAATCCCCCCAAAAATGGGGTAGGAATAAAAACAGCGGAGAGAGGAGTGGGAAAGGAGGAATTATAACAAACTGCCAGACGGAGAACGGGAATTCCACGGGAGGAAAAAACGGGATTCTCCTAACGCCACCTTCCCCCTGGCACCGATGACGTTCCCAGGAGGGCTCGGGCAGCTCCTGGAAAAGGGGAATTCGGAGTTTCGGTTCAGCTGAAGCCTCAGCTGATCCCGCAGAGGGCAGGATGGTGGCCGCGTTCCCGGCTGGATGTGGAATTGCTCCTTTCCGTCCCCTCCGCTCAGCAGAGGGAGCTGCCGCCCTTCCAGCGGCTCCATCCCGCTCTTCCCGGGATTGCGCGGAATTCCGATCCTTTAGGGACGCCGAGTTCAGTCCCAACCCGATCGAGTCGGAGCCGGAGTTGGGTCAGGATTTGGGGTCGGTGCCGGGTGAAATCCTCCTTGCTGGGAATCTCCAGGGCTCAGCCCGGGTGTGCCTGTGGGACGTCGCTGACGGATCCGTGGGATACCGGGATTTTGGGATCGCGGGGCCGGGATCAGCAGCAGGTGATGGACGGACACATCCACACCATGGCCGCGACGTTCCCGACTCGGACACCGGGCAGGGCTGAGGCCGGCGGGAAATCGGGGCTGTAGGAGCTGCTGGATCTGAACCCTTCCCTGGTTTGGGATTTGGAGTGGGATTGTGGAACCGCTGAGCTCGAGGCTGGATCCTGAGGAACCTGAACTCTTCCCTGGTTTGGGATTTGGAGCAGGAATGAGGAATCCATCGCTCTCCTGAATGTGAGGCTGGATCCTGAGGGACCTGAGCCTTTCCTGGTTTGGGATTTGGAGCAGGAATGAGGAACCCATCGCTCCCCGAGCTCGAGGTTGGATCCTGAGGAATCTGAGCCTTTCCCAGGTTTGGGATTTGGAGCAGGAATGAAGAATCCATCGCTCTCCTGAGTGTGAGGCTGGATCCTGAGGAATCTGAGCCTTTCCTGATTTGGGATTTGGGCAGGAATGAGGAACCCCTGAGCGTGAGGCCGGATCCTGAGGGACCTTTCTGCTGGGAGATCTTTCCCTGAGGGCCCCATGAGCTGTGGTGCATTCCCAGTGCATCCCAGCACATTCCCAGTGCATTCCCAGTGCATTCCCAGCACATTCCCAGTGCATTCCCAGTGCATTCCCGGATGTGAGCACGGCCGGATTCGCTGCCGGAGATGTGGGACGGCGGCGCCGGCGCCTTCCAGCTGCCCGAGTGGATGGTGAGTTCCCGACCCTCTCCCCGTAACCAGCGCCCGGAATTCCTGCCGGGAGCTTTGGGATCCCGAGGTGTTGAGCTGGAATGAGGCTCGTTAAGGTGGGAGATTAACGAGCATCATTATTTTTTTTTTTTTTTGCCTCGTTAAAAACGACCGAGCAATGAATGATCCCCCCAGTCACCCCAGATCCATTCTATTAATAACTGATTTTTATAGGAATTTGGGAATTTGGGGAGGAGGAGCGGGAGAATCCACGGGTGCGTTGCAGGAGATTGGGAATTCCATCTCAGATCCGCTTTTCAGTTCATTTTTATCACCAATTTATTTTCTACTCTCAGAATAAAACCTCTAAAACTTCACTGCGCCGTCATTCGGGGGCTTAACGAGTTTGGAGGTGATACCAGATATTAAAATCCGCTTTTTTCCTGCTTTTCCCGCGGAAAGAATTCCCAAAGCAGCTGAAAATAAAACGACATTGCTCCCAAAAAAAAACCAGGCAGGGCTCGGGAGGCGGAAGGTTCCGTGTCTGGGATTGGCTCCGCGCGTCCCCGAGGGTTCCTCGGTGTCCTGCCACCCAAAATTTGGCCAATATTTATAATTTCTCCCTTTATTTCTGCTCACCTCTCCAATTCCTGCGTTTGAAGTCGTCCTTCCTGGTAGTTCTTCAAAAATATTTGGATATGATGATAAAAAGTTGGAATTCAACTGCCCCTGCAAAAAGATTTTGATTTTATTTCCAAATAATATGCAGGAATTGGATTCAGATATCATTATTCCCATTTAATATCCAGATTTCTGTTCCCTGCTATCCTCTTCTTAAACTTTACGAATTTTATTGTGAAATTCCCATTTTTTCTGCCTCTCACTCATTTTTTTTGCAGCACAATTTTTTCCAAATTTTATCATTTTTATATCAAAATCAGGAAATTAACTTTGCATTTATGGGTTATCAGTGCCAAACTTTTGTCGTTCAGGACCTCATTTATCATCCCAAATGCGAATTTTTCCTCGTGAAAATTTAGATTTCTCCTCAAAAATCGAATTCTTTCCGTTACGGATTCGATGCCGCTGGGATCGGAAAAATCGGATGACCAAAACTTTTATTTAAATGGATTTTTTTCTTAATTTTTTTAATTTTTTTTTGCCTTCTGGCCGCGGTAATTTCCTTTTCCAGCGCAATTTTACGATTTCATGGATGGTTTAGAGCCGCCGCGGCATCAAATCCACCTCCCCGGGGTTGTGCGTGTCCCGCGGCGACGTTTTTAATCAGGATTTTAACTCGGCCGATTTGCAATTTTATGCGGCTCCTCGGGGTCAGCGCGGGCGGGAGCAGCCCCGTTCCGAGAAATGATTACCCCGAGCGTTAATTGCTCATTAAGGCCGTCATTTCAAATTTTTTTTTTTTAGGTCGTAACGTTCTTGAAATTTGCTGCTTTTCACCTCCGTCCGCCTCTAATTATTAACCAAATATTGAGAAATTGTGTCGGCGGTAAATGATAATAATAAAAATAAAAATAAA
>VYZT01013344.1:31283-85917 GCA_013400735.1 Pomatostomus ruficeps | reverse complement strand
CTTGCCTTTCCCACCTCTCCCTTGCCTTTCCCACCCAATCCTCGCCTTTCCCACCCTCGCATCCCTGGGCGATGTCGCCACCTCGCGGTCGCCGGGCACGTTCCCCCCGCCCCGGGCTCACAGGAGCAAGGGAAGGTGGATTTTGTGTGAGTCCTTCAGGGAAATAAATCCTGGGGGTGCTCCCCTGCTCGTCCTCAGGCTCCTTCCCCCGTGAGCACCCTGCCTGAAAAATAACTCCAAATACCTGCTTCAAACCCTGCTTCTCCGGGGGACCTGAGTGATGACTCTTTTTAAGAAAAAGAAATTTTTCTTATGTTTGTGGTTAAAATAATTGGGGGATAAATCCTGCCCTGTACACTCCAGCTTCTCTGACAGCTGTAGCCAGGGCAAAGCATCTTCTGTGCCCTCTGTTTTAGGGGATGTCTTTTTTAATTCAGTGCTGTGCAGAAAGTTCAGTCTGGGACTGATCCCTCACTCCAACCCCTCCTGTCATTTATGCTTTGGAAAAAGGTGTAAATGGAATCTGTTTCCAAAATCCCACGACGCAAGGGATGGGTGATCCAGGTTCAAAATGCTGTTGTTGAGCAAACTCAGACACATCTGGATACAGAAGTCTGAGAGTTTTCAGTGAATCTCCATTAGTTTTCAGTGAATCTCTGTTAGTTTTCAGTAAATCTCAGTTAGATTTCAGTAAATCTGTTAGTTTTCAGTGACTCGCAGTTAGTTTTCAGTGAATCTCCATTAGTTTTCAGTGAATCTCCGTTAGTTTTCAGTGAATCTCAGTTTTCAGTGAATCTCAGTTAGTTTTCAGTGAATCNGAGTTTTCAGTGAATCTCCATTAGTTTTCAGTGAATCTCTGTTAGTTTTCAGTAAATCTCAGTTAGATTTCAGTGAATCTCAGTTAGTTTTCCATAAATCTCAGTTAGTTTTCAGTGAATCTCGGTTAGTTTTAAATCTCGATTAGTTTTCAGTGAATCTCTGTTAGTTTTCAGTAAATCTCAGTTAGATTTCAGTAAATCTGTTAGTTTTCAGTGACTCGCAGTTAGTTTTCAGTGAATCTCCATTAGTTTTCAGTGAATCTCCGTTAGTTTTCAGTGAATCTCAGTTTTCAGTGAATCTCTGTTAGTTTTCAGTGAATCTCAGTTAGTTTTCAGTGAATCTCGGTTAGTTTTCAGTGAATCTCGGTTAGTTTTCAGTGAATCTCGGTTAGTTTTCAGTGACTTGTGGTTAGTTTTCAGTGAATCTCAGTTAGTTTTCAGATTCTGCCTCTCGGGCTCTCCTTTCTTCAAACCGCTGAAATTAGAAAGAGCAGAGTAAACATGTAGGATTTGAATCGAACTTTTCCTGGAAACCACCTCATGTTTTATGAATAAATTGCCCCATGAAATGAAGTGAATAATAGATGAAGGCCGCTCTGGTGGGACACAGGAACCTGGCAGTGCAGCGTGTGTGCGAGGTGATGGGTGTGAATTGCTGAAGGTGTGATCGGGCTCTGAGCACGGGGTGCTCAACACACAGACCTGGGCTGTGGGAGACCTCATGAAGGAGCAAATTCTGCTGTTTCTTTGCACAAAACCGGCTGGCTCTGGGCTCTGCTTTGCTGCTGAGGGTGCAGGAGGAGTCAGGTTTGGAAAGCAGCGAGTCTGGAGCAGGGCAGAGGGTGGTGGGGCACTGCTGGGGCTGTTTGCAGGCTGTGCAGTGAGGAAATCAAGGACACCCAGAGATGAGGAAATCAGGGACACCCACAGATGCAGTCGTGGATATTAACCAGGCCAGAGGAGTGGACACATCCACCAAGGAAGCTGAAGGCTGCAGGGATCACTCAAGCATTCCAGGTATGATGCTGTGAGGTTAAATGGTTCACAATAACTGAGACCTCTTTTCCAGGGTTGGTTTTTGGGGTTTTTTTGGGTTTTTTTCCCTTGCTTGTCATCCCCGTGGCTCATCTTGCCGCCTGTCCAAAGGAATTTCTGTTGCTGACAAGACTTCCAGCAAGAGCTCCTCCTCAGCCCAGACAAATCCCATACAATTCCTGGATTACGCCACGCACATCAAAAATGTCTCATGGTTTTGTTCCGCGCTGGATCAAAGCGAAGGCAGCTACTGTGAGAACACGTCTCATAAGCTGTGAATATTTATTATCAGCTCACAGAGCGGGATTTGGTTGTGCTCGTGTGGGGGTTTTTCATGTTCTTCCCTCGGCTGTGCAAATGAATCGCAGTGTGCGTGTAATCTATGGGCATCAGCTTTTTATTATGATTTAAACTCTGGGCTGCTTGCTCAATCAGGAATTGGAAACACATGGCTTTGGTGTGCAGGGCTTTTTTACTCACAGAATGGTCAAACTGCAGCGGCAGCTTCCAGGGTCTTTCAGTCCAAATTTCAGCGTTCCTTTGAAAGGAATTGGGGTAAAAGAGCAAATAGTCCTGCAGGGAACCTTGCAGTACAGAAATTTGTGTTGCTTCTTAGTCATCTTCAGAGTATTTTGTGGACGTAACTCGTCCCCTGAGATCCAATCTCCCCAAGGAGATTTGCTCAATAATAATGTTTAGGAGAAAGAATGAATCTATTTGTAAATTTAAACCAGTTATGCAAAAATGAGGATTAAATGGAGGAAGAAAATTGGGGAGAATATATGAAACCGTGGTACAGATGAGATTTTGTAATGCATTTTGAAATGGTGCTTGTTCAAAAATGGGACTACATTTACTAAGACACAAATAAAAGCCACATAATGGCAAAATAAAGGTGTTACATTCCTCAAATCAGAAAAAATTCAAGTCAAATTAACCCAGATGTTTAGGATTTACCCAGAAGGAAATTGAGGCTGAGCAAAGTATGGAGAGAGGCTTGTTTTGCCAAAACCGTTTCTTGTCGAGAATTTCTTTGTGTCCTGCTTTTTATTTTGCCCCAGCAGAGAGAAATGTATTATTTCTTGGGTTCTAAACTTTGTAAACTGTATAAAGGGATACCAATTCCTTGACCAGGACAGGGAGAGGAGAAGGGTGAGTGCTGTGCAGCTGAATAAGGAATGTAACTTTTTTTTTCATGGTGCACATTAATCTGTTGTTTTCCCTACAAAAAAACCCAAACCCCAAACAAACCCTGCGACTCTTGCCAAGCAGCCTGGCCTTATCTCCTTCTTGAGGAGCTCCTTCGCAGTCGCAGCTGCAGTTTGTGTGTCAGGAGCACCCGAGGCTCTGCGCTTGCGGTCAGCTCAGAGCTTTCCCGCTGTCCCTGGGACATCCCTGGGAGAGTTATCCCAACACCCCCCCGGGATGTGATGGTGGTACAGCCCGCAGAATTCCAGGTTAAGAAGCCGAGGGATCGGTGTTTGCTGGAGCCACTCTGGATTCGATGTGCCCCGAGCAGCTCTGACTGGCCAGGTGAGTGCCTGACTGGTGTTTACTGGGTTTGCACCTTTATCACCTGTAAGAAAACTCGGTGTGAACCACAATGAGCCTTCAGCCAGCACAGCTTTGAGTTTTAAACAAATTTGAGTTTAATACGTGTTTCTCTCAGAAAGTCACAGCTCCGTGCTAACTCTGAGCCAAGTTTTATTGCAGGATTTATTGCCAGAGCATGGGTGCTCTCCTTCCTCCTGGGATAACCAGCTCCCCTCTGCTCTTCTCTCGGCTCCAAAGAAAGGGGCCAGACTGATCAAGTGGGATTTTTTCTCTGCTCATAGAATTCCCGTTGCCATCCTCTCTCTGATCTTCCAAAATATTGTCGATTCTCACCGTGGATTCTTTCACTGTGAAATTCAAGGGGGTGTTTTACTTTCTGTTGTTGTTACAGTTCTTGTGAAGGAGAGAATTTTGCATTGTGTCTAAAATAATTGATAAGGGGATGTATAAAATAATGGAGTGGCCTGATAAGGAGTTACTGATTAATTTGCAATCTCTTTCTTTTTAAACTAACTTTTGTGAGAAGGCAGGATGGAGAGGTGCTGGAATTCTGAAGAAAGCTCTTTCCTGTTGTTTCAGCACAAAACTTTGCCTTGAGTGAATCAAGTGAATGCTGTTTGCATTTTTTTCTGAGCTTTTTACAGATCACTTGACTGGATTAATGTTAATTGTAACAATTGGCATCTACTGTTGTAAATTACTTTTTAAAAATCTAACTGGACTTGTACCTCTGATGTTGACTGAAAATGTGTCTGATCTGGAGGCTGGACTGGAAGCCACTGAAGGACAAGGTTTCTTGAAACATGGAGACACCTGTGCATGAAAGGAGCCACAGGTTTTTGTCTCTGCTTGCAATGGTCTTGAAGAACTTCAGCATTTTGTTGAAGGTTTCGCCTGGAAATCAGGTGGAGGCAAAAGCCTGCTCTGCTGCTAACCCCATTGCTTTCTAAATCTTTGTCCTTGCCCAAGGGGAGGGAGAAAATGGTTAAAAGTGTTTCACAGGCAACTGCTCTGGGATGAACTCTCCTGGGAGAGGCAAGGAGGGCAGAGAGGGAGCCCAGCCAGAGTTTATCCTCTCGGAATGTGTTCTGCCAGGACTTTGAGCAGTTTTGACTATGAAATCAGCATTGAACTGCTGAACAATCATACATTGATCTGTATTGATTTCACTCCGTTCTCGAGCTGGGAAGATCCCACACACCCCTGACCCTCAGCCCTACAACTCTGGGGTGTTTCTGCTTGTGCCGGAGAGAGCTGTTCCCCCTTGGGCACAGTCACCTGCAAGGGCAGCTTTTCTCAGCTGCTGTTTGCTCCTGTTCTCCCATCCTGCAGGGTCGGAATGCGTTTGTATTTTATCTCACCAGGAATTAGTGGGAGAGAGAACAAGGAGTGAAAATCAGTGCCAGGTTCTTGGCACAGCTCCTGCTCCACTGCGGGGCTCAGGGAATGTCAGGCTCAGTCCTGAGCCAGCACCCACCCTCTGCAGTGCAATCTGCATCCTGACCCCCCTGACACCCTCTGCAGTGCAATCTGCATCCTGACCCCCCTCTGACACCCTCTGCAGTGCAATCCCCATCCTGACCCCCCTGACACCCTCTGCAGTGCAATCTGCATCCTGACCCACCTCTGCACCCTCTGCAGTGCAATCCCCATCCTGACCCACCTCTGCAGTGCAATCTGCATCCTGACCCACCTCTGCAGTGCAATCCCCATCCTGATTCCCCTCTGATCCCCTCTGCAGTGCAATCCCCATCCTGACCCCCCTCTGCACCCTCTGCAGTGCCACAGAACCTCTCCTGTCCCAGTCAGACCTGAAGGAGAAGCCTGGTTGAGCACTGTGCTGTTGCACTGCAAGGGTTGTGATTCATTTTAAGGTAGAAAAGCTTTGGTTTGTGGCCGGAGGATTCTGCCGATGAAAGCAAACAGGCAGAATCTGTTCCTGACGTCCAGCTGCTCTCCCCCACATTCCTGCTCAGAAGTGATGGGATATGGGCAGATACTCCCAGATGAAAATATGTGTTTTCCTGTTTTGCTGCCTCGGTTTGAAGCGTGGCAGAGCTGCACAGCAGAATGTTGGCACCGTCCCGTTTCTGCGAGAAGGCAAATGCTGCCTGTGCCTCCTTCCCATAGCCAGTTCTTGAGCTGACAGAGAAATGTTTCTATGCCTGTAAAAGTACTGAGTTACAGAGGTCATAAATAGTCAAACTAATCCTATTTTGTTGAAAAATCAAAATCCTGGATGAAAGAAGGGCTAATGCTGCAAAATCAGGGTATCCCACAATAACCTTGGTGTTTCAGCCAGTCACTGCCATCCAAACCAGCTGAGAACCCTGGATCACGGTCGTGAATACTGGACAGGGCGCTATTAAATTATCCTGTGCAGCAAATTTGATCAAAACTGAATATATTCTTACTAATACAATTGCGCATCCACACGACACCGATTTAACACTGACTTTACACTTTTATATTGGCTTGCGCACAGGAAGAGAGGATATCCAGTCCAGCATAAAGCCTCCCAGTTAATTTGTTGAGCTGTTTAAAGAATTTGAATGAGTAAATTTCTCCAGAAGAGATGCTTCTGCTGCAGCAGTAGCAGTGGAACAGCCACGATCATGAAACCAGTGTTTATGAAGTGGAAGTTTTTCAGCTGCTTTAAGTTCTCCTGCACTGTTAATACAGATTTGCAAAGTCATTGTGTCGTAAGGACCTGTGCTCACTCTGCACAGCAAGAGAGAGCAATAACCTTTTCCAGCTGGAGCTCTGGAAGTTCCTTTAATTATTTTCACAGAAATCCAGTTCAGAGTAATTGAAAACTTTTGGCTGCAGGGCTGCCTTTTTTTTGGAGGCACTCACTGGTTTGATTATTCTGAAGCCGACTATGGAGACAGAGATGTTTGGGAAAATACTAACCCGTGTTTGCCAACAGCAAAATACTCGAGTTCCTGTTTTGATCTCCTGGTCCAAACAGTGGCTTTGAGGTTTGGTGAGGAGTCAGTGCTGAAGGAGCATCAGAGCTGGGAGGGTTTTGTGTGTTATCAAGACAGGCACAACTGCAGGTTGGAAAGAGAAACCTGGGAACCACCTGTGGGGGTTGTTCCTGCTAAGGTGACGACTTGGTACCTGCAGAGGGGCAATAATCTCCAAACTGGGTTCATCCAGGAACAGAATGGGTCGGGTTGGAAGGGCCCTTGGAGCTCATCTCATTCCCCCACCCTGGGCATGGACACCTTCCACTGTCCCAGGCTGCTCAAAGGCCAGTCCAGCCTGGCCTTGGACACTTCCTGGGCTGGGGAGTCCACAGCCTCTCTGGGCACCCTGTGCCAGTCCTCAGGAAAGAACTTCTTCCTGGTATCCAATCTAAACCTCCCCTCTTTCAATTCCAAACTGAAACATGAAGTTTAAAAAAGTAAGGTTTAGCAAATTAGCAAGCACTAGGATTTTAGTAGAAGTGCAGCTGAATTTAATCGAGCTAATGATTAGCCTGGGAACTTGGTTTGGAATTAGTGATTGATTATTTTGATTATATTGTTTATACAGCTGTATCCATGCTTAGTAGATCTAACAAAGTTATCACAATGGCTGATTTTTCAATTGAAATTTCTGTTCATAAGGAGTGAAAGGAAGAACTGGAGAATTTCCAGAGATATCATTTATTATCCTGACCCAGAAAGCAGACAGGTCAACGCGAGGTAGAGGAACTTCATCTTTCACACCCCCTACTCAAATCATAAGCCCACCGACCCATTAAAAGGAGTTCAGAGCGCATGCTTAATTAGTTTTCAGCTAATTACCATACGAAGCAGGGAATGGGAGGTGGTAATAATATGAATATGCATTTGTATTGAATCTTTTATGGATAAATAGACCTTGGAAAGCTTTGTGATTTGCTCTGAGTATTGGGAAGAGATTCCACGCAGCACCCATCCGTAATTAATTAATAATAAAGCATACACTTTCTAACTTCGCTGTTAGAGAGTCTTGTCCGTCTCAGCTGGGTATCGATATTAGATCTATACCCATATTTTAGGAAATCAAAACCACTCCCCCTTGTCCTGTCACTGTCTGCCCCTGTAAAAAGTCGCTCTCCCTCTCTTTTTAAGCTCCGTTTAGGAACTGAAATGCTGCCCTGAGGTTTCCCTGGAGCCCTCTCTTCTCCTGGCTGACCCAGCCCAGCTCTCCCAGCCTGGGAGGCTGCCCCAGAGCAGGGAATGTCCTGTGTGCATCATTGCTGGCCTCCCTCCATGGCCTTCAGATGGGGGCTCCTGAACCTGCAGGAATGGGGGCCTGAGGCTGGGGTGGGTCTGAATTTGGGCAGCTTGATCTCGGGATCCACTGCTGGAAGAAGCAGTTTCATTTTCAAAGCTGTGTCCAACTGTGACCTTAAATCCCTCCTGGAAATGCACTTTGCCCTTTTAGTCCTGGTGCTGTGCAGGGAAATTCCTGGGAGCCCTGAAGCTGGAGCAGCAGAGCGGGGTGTGGGACAGGATTTGTGTGTTACAACACACCAGGGCTCCTCCTTGCAGAGCAGTTTTGTCTGGCACCGAGGGCTCCCTGCAGCTGCTCGGCCTCTGGAAGTGCTGGGTTTGGTTAAGAAAAACCCATCCCTGCTGTGCCTGCAGCCTTGGGCAGGGGTGGGAGTGGGAGGGATGCTTGGCACACACCAGGGATGGCTCGGCTTGGCCATCACTGCAGTAACTGCTGTGCCGGAGTTTTTGCCCTGCGTGTCACTTGGTTACGCAGAGTAACAGAGCTGGGCTGCGAGGAGGCGACTTCTGCTCAGATTTGTGTATTTATTGCACGGATTCAAGGGTAAGGAGGGGGTAGCTCTCCCTCACACGCCTGTCTGGACACTCAGGGCTGTTTGTTGTGGATCCCCAGTGCAGCAGCTGGGGGAGAGGAAGGTTAAGACGGGGAAATGTGAGTGTAAAGAAACACTGTGGGATAGTTTAACTCTTGAAGATTATCTTAATGTCATGGTGAAGACCTGGATTTAAAGTGAATGTCCCTTTAATTTATGGCTGCTCTGAGGCCAGGAGCTGGTATTTGCCCTGTGCTGAATGCGATTGAGCCGTGCTCTGGCTGGCGCCGGCAGAGGAATCATCTCTGAGTATAAACTGTGAGTAAAACTGGGATTGTTCCATGGCCAGGCTGAGGAGGGGACTGTGCACCAGCTCAGCTCCACTCTTCTGCTGAAACCCTTTTTCTAATAAAAATAGGGAACTCTCTGGAAAAACAGAGCAGCAGAGAAAGACTAGAAAGCTCAGTGAGGTGAAACCTCCTGTACTTCTGCTGGTACCGAGGGGGATTGGGCGGCCTGTAGAGCTCTTCAGGGTTTTTTTCCCCTTCCTTTCTCCTCTGTCCCTCCCCTGGAGCAGTCCCTTTCTCTCGGCTGTGATAGAGTGTCTCTGGGCTGGGGTGCAGTATTTTTAGGGCTGTGTTTCTCAGTGCACTGTGCACAGCTCGTTCTGTATCACATGGCAGAGCAGCTGCCAAGCCCTGCACAGCTTTTCCTCAGCTGGAGTGTCAGCGGCACCAGGGAAAAGCTGTGGGGTGCAGAGCAGGAGATGCTGTGCCCTGATGGGAGGAAGGAGCGTGGCTCTTTCTCTGGGAGCTTCAGTCATCAACTGAGGGTCACAAACTGGGAGCTGCTTCAAAAATAAACCTTGGAATGGGAGCCAGCTCTGCCTCAGGCCACGTCCTGGTGGGTGAACACGCCAGGAGAGGAGGGCTCAGCTGTGCTTCTCCATCCTCAGCACTCAAACCACCAGGCTGCTGGACAGAAACTGCACTGACGTTCTGGATGGAGGGCTTTGCAACAAGAAAGAGATATTTGTGTTGAGTTTAGAATGGGCAGCTTTGGGTTCCTGTGAAAGTGGCCTCCTCCTGGTTCTCCAGAGGGTGATGGGGCTTCAGTTCAGTGCCTCTTGGGTGGGGATGAAACATCCAGCAGTGAGGATGAGCAGCTGTGGGAGCCTGAACCCCTAAAACACCCTGCAGGTGTCCCAGGGAGCCTGGAGAGGGCGGGTGAAGAGTCTGGCAGGAGAAGCCCCCTCCTGGCTGGTGCTCCCCTTGCTGAGCACTGCCTGTGCAGCCAGGGCGAGGTGGGCAGGGGTCCATCCCCACGCTCTGTGCATTGCCCCAGGACATTCCAGGCTCCTGTGGAATGAAGTGTTAATCCTGGAAGGACTCACCGTTCCTGTCTGGCAGACAGAAGGGGAGAAAGGACAGGGGGATGAGGTCATGAAAGACCTGTCTCAATGAATCAGGCACTGACAAAAACCTCATCGCCCAGGGGCTGCTTTAAAAACAAATAGACTCGGTTTAGGATGTTGGAGAGCTCATGGGGAATTTTTAATGATCAGGAATGCCAGTTATCATGAAATAATCTATATCCCACCCAAATTAGTCAAACTGTTTTGTTGTGAGGTACCTCTGTAAAATCAACAAACTGCTCTGCATGTGAGTTTGAAGAACTGGTTTGTGAGGGGAAGCAAATCTTTGCCCTGTCTTGGGAGGCCACCTGCCAAGTGAGAGGCCTTGAGTTTTTTTTTGAGGTAGATAAATAACCAGAAAGGAACAGAATCACAGCATGGCTTTGGTGGGGAGGGACCTTAAAGCCCATCCCATTCCACCCCTGCCATGGGCAGGGACACTTTCCACCATCCCAGGGTGCTCCAAGCTCCATCCAGCCTGGCCCGGGACACTTCCAGGGAGGGGGCATCCACAAACAGCTTTCTCTCACAACAACAAGGACCATGATAAATTTGACGTTTCTAGGTGTTCCTCGTTACTCTTCTCCATTTCTCCCCTTGTGCTCAGGTGCACATCTGCAATGCTGGGTTTAGTTTCCTGCAGATTTGTGGAATCTCTGCCAATTCCTGCTGCAGGTGGCTCAAGGAGCAGCAGTGGAGCTCAGGGCAGCAGCTGGACACAGCACAGGGCTGCCAGGACACTGTGGTGCCTGCTCCAGAGCAGGAGGTTGGGTAATTCCAGCTGCATTTGTCTTTATTGCTGCAGGCAAGGAAGGGGAGATTCATCTCTAACCCCAGAGGAAGAGGAGAGGCACTGACCCACGGGACCTTTCCAAACAGGGTAAGTTCAGCTGCTCCCACCACTCCCCCTCTTGAAGGAGATGTGGCATCCCTCATGTCCTCCAAACTTTAAACTGTCCTGAGTGATTTCACTGATTTATTCTCATTTATACAACATTTTAAAGCAATTTATTTGAGCTCTGTGGGTGCGACCATAAACTCGCCAAGTTTGATAGTCAGGATTCTGGGAAGTAATGTCTGAGAACATATTGTTTGGGGGTTTTTTGTTGTTGTCGTTGTGCCTTTTTAAATACTTCTAGTTCTCATCAATTATTTGCAAATATTTGCTGCTCCTGGGAATTCAGTTCCCTGAAATGTAACATAAAGTTCAAAGACAACAGTACCAGCCAAAGTATTGTCACTCAAATTAAGATGGAGAAGCGTGGAAATTTGGTTTTGGTTTTTTTAGGCACAAGATTTGGAGGAGATAATTTGACCTTTGAGGCCAGAAGAAGAGTGTAGGATAGAAAGATGGCCCAGCCCTTCACACATGGTGCAGGCTGAGAGCCAAGCCTCCCCCTGCTACCTTTCCAACCAATTAGGCAAAGCAAAATGTTGGGTTTGTGCCTGGTCTGGACTCTTTCCTGATAAGAATTCTGTTCAGACAAAAACATGATCCTTATCTATAAGGTCTTTTTGGGTTTTATACTTTCCTAGTCTTTAGCATAATCTAATTTATTATCTGGGATGTTTAGTTTTCAATAAATCAGCCCCCTCATTTAGAACAAGTTTCGTGCTCTCTTGTTAAAGACCAGGCAGTGGTGGCAGCTCTGGTCTTTCAGGAATTTTCACAGTTTGTCCAATATTGATTTTCTCTGGGCAGGGAGCGATGCCTGCACCAGTGCAGCTCTTCCGAGCCCAGCAGTACCACGAACTGAAGGCGCAGTGCCTGCAGCAGGGCCGGCTCTTCCAGGACCCCGAGTTCCCAGCCTCGGACGAGTCCCTGTACTACGACTCAGCAGCAGCAGCAGCAGGGAAAGTGCAATGGAAGCGGCCGAAGGTAAGGGGTGAATGTTCCCTCACTGCTGTGTCTCCTCAGCAGAGACACTTGCACCAGGAGGTGCCTGAGCAAAGCTTTGTTCTGCTGGGAATGGCCTCCCTCTCGCTCAGCTCTTCCAGTTCGTTCTGCTGAAGCCTCAGCAGTTCTACCCAAAGGAGAGTTTTCCTTTAGTGGTCGATGCCATCTCTGGTCTCTGCATGGCTGAGGTCACAGTGGATTTTGCCTCTGACTTGTGTAAAACCTCAATTACCCAGCAGTGATTTGCGGTGCCAAGTGAGCAGCTGTTATCTGGGAGCAACCAGGGCTGCTTGTGTCTATTTGCCGTTTTCCTGGCATCTGAACAGGAAAACAAAGATGTCGTTTGCTTCAAATTGTCTCTAAGCTATTAGGCGTTGCAAATCATTCATAGTACCTAGTTTGGGGTTTGATAGTTGGTTTGCTTGGAGGTTTTGTGCTCCACGTGTATTTTTAAATCAGTTCACAGCCATAAGCAAACAACTCAGAAGAACACAAACCCAGTCCCAATGTGGCCTTCCATCAGTGTCATCTGCACCTTTACTCTGACAAGTGCAGTGCAGAGGACATTGGGAGCCTCTAGCCAGATGTTTTTGCCCTTAAGTGTGATGAATTCCTCCTTTACTTCACGCATGTCCACTTTTGGGATTAGAGTTAATCTTCTCGAAGCACAAACTTGGTGTCTTTTCTTGGAAAACATGATGCCAGTGTGGTGCCCTTCATGTGCAGCTGGTGCTGCTCTCTGTCCCCTGTGACAGGGGTAACAGATGAGGCTGACCAAGGCTGGGCTGGATTTGCCAGGATGGCCTCAAATTGCTTCTCTTTTTGCTTCTTCGTGTTCTCTCCTGGTGGTGCTCATTCCTCACAGCAGCTTCGCTACTGGAATTCCAGTGAGCAGTCCAAGGGCTGCTTCCCTGCCTCTCGTTTCTGTTTTCCAAGTAAGACATGAGACTGACGAATGGGGAGAATGATTTTGGGAAAGAGAAAGAAGACATTCCGAAGTCTGTGGGTTTATTTTTCTTTCTGAGCACTTTCCTGTTTACTGGAGTCTTTAATCCCCTCGTAGAAGGGGAGACACTGTGCACCCAGTCACGGTGAGGTCAGGGAGAGCGTTTGTTCTTCCTCAGAGAGGTGAAGCAAGAGCTGAACTCGAGCCAAGGATGCCATTTGGGGCCATTCGTGTGTGTCTGAGTTTGTTCAAGGTGGTGATCAGTGGTTTGAAGTCTAATTGTAGGTCAGTAATTAGCATTGCATTCAATTATCACCCACACTAGACATGATGTTAATGTGGGAAACCTCGCATATTCATTAGTGTTCTATTCACGTAAACTTCATTATCGTTCATCATAAAAGATGAATTCACCTGGCACATGTGAGATGCTGACCCATATCCCACCAGTGCCTCTGCCAAGCAGAAGTCCAGAGGGTGAATTCAGCTGTTGATGCCAACAACACAGAATCATAGAACTTCTCAGGTTGAGAAAGACTTTTAGGTAGAAAAAGCCTTCTGAGATCATTGAGTCCAACCCTGATACTGCTGAGTCCACCATCAAACTGTGTCCCTAAGCACCACAAATACAGGGCTTCTAAATACCTGCGGGTTTTTAAAACCACTTCCCTGGGTAACCTGTTCCAGTGCTTGACAACCCTTTGGGTAAAGAAATTTTTCCTCCTATCTAATCTAAACCTAAATGTGAATCCTTTGCTGGTGTTTCAGAACATTGGGCTCTGAGATAAACCTGTAAAATAACAACTGGGCTGAACATGACCATTTCAGAGGTGCAGCATCTTCCAGAGCCCTCCAGCTCTTGCAGGAAGCCTCCTGGGGAGGTTCTCTGTGGGAAAAACCTTCTGGTTTGTTGGAAAAAGAGTAAGAAAGATTCCCTCCTGTTGGTGGGCATTCTTTCTGATATTAGCATCAGAGCCCATCCTGCTCTTTTCCTGGGGTTTCCCTGGAGATTCACCCCTCTGCCAGGCTGAAGTGGGGAGCTGTGTCCTGCCAAGAGGAGCCTTGGGCCGCCTGATCTGGGATGTCCTGGGCCACCTGTCCTGGGTCACCCCTTTCTGAGGCAAACGCTGCCTCTGTGTGGTGGCCCTGCTCAGCCTGGGCTGGAAATACCCAGGAATGACTGTCACTGCTGAATGGACACTCTGTCTGCCTTATTTTTCTTATTTTTAACTAAACCTCGGGTTTCTGTGAACTTTTTCATTGACCCTGGGAAAAGGGTGGAATCTCAAGGACATCTTTGTCAGCGTTAAACAAACAGCAGTGATCCCCCAACCAGGCATGTGAGCAAAGAGGGGGCAAGATTTCTTCAGAGATAAACAGAGTTCTTCAGTTATTCATGAAGGAAAACAGTCTGATCCCACAGAGTGAGACTCTTATCATGCGCTTCCCTGGTTTCCCCGCCTGACCCCGTGTTTTACAAGCCCTGATTCTGCTTTCGTCTGCAGCTTCTCTTTGTGAGGGGGCTGTGGTTGTACCCTCACGTTCTGGGCAGACAGATCTGGTTTGTGTTCCTGGAAAGGCACCGTGAGACAGGGCTGCTGAACCGCTTCCCAAAAACCCCTCCTGTGTCCTGGCTCACGGGAGGGACACCGCTCTGTTTAAATTCCCATGGACTTTAATCGTGGTGCCAAGGGTCACATACCTGGCTGAAGGTGGGGAGTTGCATCTGCACAGCCCAGTGCCCATGTTCCCACTGCCTGCCATGGGCCCATTCTCCACTTTCTCACCAGCTTTCCAGCATTTTCGGGGTGGTTATCACCGTGCAAGTGAAAAGTCCAGGAAATAAGGCACCGCTGTGATCTGGAATGAATCAGTGCTAGGAATAAACAGAGCAAGTGTCTCCCCACTTCCCAAACTGGGGGTATGGGATGAGCAGGTTGGTGGTTTATCCAGGGCTGAGGTGCCAGAGGATTCAGGTGCTCTGACTTCTGCACCTTCACGTGTTTGCTGGAGGCAGCACCAGCTTTTGTTTGCTTCTAACTGGTGGAAAACGATTTCTTATCTCAGGAGCTGAAACATCTTTATATCTACAAGTGGTGATTTGAACCCTAAACCCTCCCCTGCCTCGCTGCCTGTTGGAGATTTTGCTCTCATTTGGAAGGCAGAGGAAGCTTGGGGCAAGTCCCTGCCTGGGCACTTAGTCTGGGTGGGCTTTCCAGACTTTGCGTTAATGTTCTTTATTCCACAGCGGCAGGATTTGTGGTCTCGGTGTGCTCCAGAATGTTGAACAGTAACCCAGTTGTCATAAAGTCATGGAACAGGGGTCATGAAAGGCTTGGCTGTCAGGTGTAAGCATGCCTGGGTTCAATGTCCCTCAGGTTCAATGTCCCTCAGGTGTAATGCTGTTCATCAGTGAATTCCTCTGTCTCCTCTGGAGCTGTGTCACTGCAGTCGAACCCCGTTGTCCAGTTTGAACAAGATCAGAGGCACCTGCTTTGTCTGGGACTCGTGTGGAGCCTGCAGCAGAGGGAGGTGTCCTGGCCCTGCCCCAGGCTTCCAGCACGGCCACTGCGGGAGCAGTTTGGGGGCATGGAGAGGAGTGACAGCTCAGCACAGCCTGGGAAATCTGCCAGGATGGGGCCTGGGGGGATCCAGAGCTGGAGGAGAGTGGATATTGAAGGGAGCACCCTCAGCTGGCGTGGCAGTGACATGCACTCCTCTGTGTCACTGCATTGCTGCCTCCTGAGTGACAAAGGGATGGGACTGTAACATCCCCTGTGAACAGCGACACTCACCTGGCTGGCTAGATCCCCTCTCCATGCTCCCAGCTCCCCTCTGGGGTGTAACTCTTCATTTAATTATCACTTTTTCACATCTGAATGTGACTTTTAATGCCTTTGGCCACTTTTTTCCAGTTAAAAATACAGAGCAATAGCAATGCTCTAGCTTAATCAGAGTGGGGGTCCCTCCCCACCTCTCCTCTTCAGCCCTCAAGCTTTGCAGGGTATAATTATTGTTTTCTTGGAAAAATGACTTATTCTGCAAAGGCTACATGTCCTGAAACAGCTGAAGTTTAGGCTTCTGTTTCCCTGTCTATCCCAGAACTGCCCACATTTCTCTGCTGTCGGTGGTTGTTGACTCTTGTTGAAGTGTAGGCAAACAAATTGCAAAGCTCTGTGTGCTGTGCCATTCGTGTTTGCTCTGGAAATCATGGCACATGTGGCACCTGGGAGGTGAGGAAATGTTCCAGGGAGTGGTGCTGAGCCTCTGCTGGGCTTTGAGGGAGCTCACAAATCATTTTACATGCCTCAGACCCTGCTGGGGATGCAGAGGTGGTTTGGGGTTGTGGGCTGTGTGAGCCAGTGCCCTGCAGGTTGCTCGTTTGCTGTGCTTCTCTGGGACCTGTTTGTAGCAGAGAAGGGCTGTGAAAGACTTAACCTTGCACCAAGATGAACTCAATCCTAACAGGCTTCTTTTCCTTCTGTGTCTGTCACATCCTGCATCTCAGTAATAACGGGAGAAGGGGAAAAAAAACCAAAGCAAAGCCCACGATGTTCTCAGTGAATTTTTTGCATTCATGGACGTCCACAGACGGCCCAACATCCTCCAGTGGGTGACTTTCAGACGTTCACTCCATGAGTGCTGCTGCTCAGGGCTGCTGCAGGGTTTTAGGGCTTCCTGGATGACGCTGGTGACGATTTTAGCAGGCGCTTTTGTGTGCTGTAATGAGCTGTGAGTGCAGTGGCAGGGAGGCTGTTTGCCCTTTTTGCAAATAGTTTTCCTTGCCATGAAAAGCAGATTTAGCTTGTGATCTTCAGCCACAGCTCGTTATCTGTGGAAAAGCTTTACATCAGATGTTTCTTGGTGTTTATGAAGAGAATGATTGCAGTGCACCTTAATTTTTATGGAAGGGCTTAAGCCTGGCAGCCTCAGAGGTGGTATAAAAGGTCATAGGCAAAGTAGGCTCTGCCCTAAGTTTAAACCCTTCATCTTAAAGAAACAGGAGAGCTGGTAGGAGCTAAACCCTGGGGAGCAGCCTGCCCTGGGAGATAATCTGAGATTGATGGGGAGGTTTCTGTGCACATTAATCACGGCTTTTAGGTTAAAATTGTGGAGGCAGGGACAGTGGAGTCCTCCAGCCATGATGTTGGTGTGGAGGGGGGACACCAACAGGCACCAAAAGAGAATAATTCCTGAAGGGCGGAGGTGAAGGATCTTTCCTCTCCTCATCCGGGATGAGCTACGCACCCCAAACCTCCCGCGAACGGAGCCTGGCCCTGCTGCTCGCTTGAGGGGAGCTGCTCAGGGCGCTGTCAGGCTGAGCCGCGGCCGTCTGTCCGTCCCGTGCAGCGTCTGCAGAGCCAGGGCTGCCTGCTCCTGCCGCGGGGGGAAGGACGGATGGGCGGGCGGCTCCGGGGGAGGAAGGGGTTAAACGCAGCCCAGCTGCGAGCGCAGCTGCCGGGCGGCTCCCGAGGATGCACAAAAACTGCTCCTCACTCCCGTTACCTTGGCAACTGCACATCCAGCCGGCAGCGCCGGCAGCGGGGTCCTGCCGGAGAGCGTGCCCTTGCAATTAAGGCGAATTGTCTTGACGTTGTTGGAATTAATTCGGAGCCGGGAGGGGAGGGGCGGTGGGTTGGGGACAGAACAATGACTGCCCCCATCCCGGATCCCAGGGCTCCGTCCCGCTCTGCGGCTCTTTAGGGGTAAAATCACTGCTGCCGCTTGGCTTCTGAGCCTTGGGGTTTGTACTGAAAATCTGCCTCGAGAGCTTTATTCGTGTGAGGAGGGGAGATTGAGTGGAGTGAGTGATCCTGGGTGCAGCTGGGGCTGTCCTCGCTTCCCGGTGATCCACAGGCTGGAAATGTAGGGTTTACAAGGATCCCAGCTCCTTGGAGGTGTCCAAAAGTGGAGGGCAAGGTCCAGGTCACAGCAAGCCTTGCATGGCTGTAATTCTGGATCATCTGGATTCAGAATCTGCTTTTCTTGCTGTCTTACTTGGTGGAATCAGTTGATTTGGATAATTTTCACCGGCGGCTGGAAATGTAATGTCGTGTTCAGGAGGAGTGGTGGCCACCTGGTTTTGCCCTGGAGTGGTGAGCCAGGAGGGCAGGTGTGATTTGGTGCATGAGACACCTGGGAACCGATTGAAATTCAAAACTTTATAGAGCACTCAGCAGCCAGGATTTTGGAGGGGATGGTGAAATCGAAATGGAATCTAAAATAGAGTGCTCAAAACTCAAATACATGTGGGGTGCACTGATCTACAGAGAGCAAAAAATAAACTGGAGCCCATTGGAACTGGAATTCTCATTTTAGCAAGCAGGAATGGAAGTTCTCATAGAGGGGATCATGATAGAATAACATTGTCATTAATTGTGCCACCCTAATAGGATCCTGTAATTATTAATTTTGAAATTAATAATAGCCCTGACTGTTCCAGGCAGTTGGTATTTCTGAGTAATACACATGTTTTGTAAAAATGAAAGGGAAGATTGATGGCTTTTTTTTGCATGGGGAAAATACTGGGTTAAAATACTTCTTGGTTTTAATCTTAATGCTGCAACTTTCCCCCAAATATGCTAATAAAGCTGAAATATTTCTTGGAGGCAAGGAAACATTTTTCAACTCTAAAAGGCCTTCCCTTGTTGGTCTTTTAAGGTACTTGGAACAGCATGTTCTGGTGGTGTCCGGCCAAACAATTCACTGACAACATCGTGGGCTTTGTTTCCTTTCTTTCCTTCCCCCATTATTAATTTCTCCTAAGGTTTTGAGGTTGGGTTGCTTCATTTTTTTTCACTGAACATATTCTGAAGAGAAAATGTGGCACCTTCCAGTGCCCTGGCAGGTGAGGGTAGGGAGCTGCAGGCAGCTCTTCCCTCCAGTCCATTGCCTTTTCCTGGCTGAGAAATAGCAAAGGTGGGGTTTTGGGGAGTGTGTTGCTGTGTTTCACAACTGGGAGGGTCATTTGGGTCTTTTTTTTTTTTTTTTTCACAGCTGGCTGGAAAAGGAAGAACCAGACAGGAGGATTTTTTGGCTTCTGAACCTTGGGGGTTTTTTTGGGGGTGACTGAAAATCTGCCTCGAGAGCTTTACTTGTTTGATGAGGGGAGATTGAGTGGAGTGAGTGATCTTGTGTGCAGCTGGGGCTGTTCTTGCTTCCTGGTGATCCACAGGCTGGAAATGGGGTTTACAGAGATCCCAGAACATTCATCCAGGCTAGCATTTTAATTCATTTATTTTTGGTAGCTGCCCTTTTATGGAGCCAGCACCTGGAGTGCAAAGGGAGGGCCTGTGTAGGAGACACAGCTGCCACAAGATACACCTTGGTGAATATGATAAAAATACAATAATCACTTGAGGAAATGTTGTGTTGAGGGTTGAAGTTCCCAGACCGTGGCCGCTGTGCCAATTCCTGTTCCCATAACACTGATTCCTTTCCCAGTGGCTGTGACATCTCTGCTGCAAGCCCTGCCTCAGCTCCTGCAGGTGTTCTGCCCTCACCAGCCAAGCTGGGAAATGTGTGTTGACTTTGCAGGTTTGGCCTGTTGTTATTCTAAAGTAACCTTTGTCACCAAAGCCTCCAAGTAATAATTAACAGTCTGTGGAAAGCTGCTGGGCATTGGACCCTGAGAGAATCCTGTTAGCAGCAGATATTTTGTATTGGATTGCAGTTTGAATGCAATTTTAAATGGAACAATATAAACTTCACATGCAATTATCAATCCCACCAATGTAAAACCCCAGCAAGCTGAAATCTCGACTCATTTGCAACAGCATTTCTGTGTGTGGTGAGACCAACCCGATTTCAGGCACAAATCTAAAGCCTGTAGGGTGGGCTGCGAGGGCATGAGCGCCGAGCAGGCAGACAGGGATGTGTTAAAGTGGATAAATATACCTGGATTGTGTCCATGGTGTGGGGCAGGGATTTGGGGAGCAGAGTGCTGCGGTGGCAGGAAGGGTGGAGCAGTGGACTGGCACAGTCAGCCCAGGGCAGTTCTGTGGCATTGGGAAGGCACAGACCCAGAATCTCTGCTGGGGAATTTGGGTGGTGGGAGCTTTAAAAGGGGAATTTAAATTTTTTTTTTTCTGTGCGAAGGGTAGTGATGGGAAAATAGTAACATTCCAGAAGGACAGTGCAGCCATCTGCTTTTCTAGAGGATGGGTCCAGGGAGAAGGCAGTGGACAGAGCAGTCCCCAGACATGAAGGGTTGGTGCAGATGTGTTGTTCAGCACTTTCCTCCCCAGCTGTGCTGTCCCTGGAGCCGGGGAGTGGAGCAGAGCTGTGTGTGGTGCCCCCAGGACTCCTCTCACCCAGCCAGGCAAACAGGGAGAGATCTCGGAATTCCCTGAATCCCTCTCAGCAGTTCTTGCTGGCAGGGGCTGAGATTCCACTCTCGGAGTCATCTCCAGCTGTGTGACCTGATCCATGTCCCATCTCCCTGGGCCAGAGTCTCGGGGTCACCTCCAGCTGTGTGACCTGATCCATGTCCCATCTCCCTGGGCCAGAGTCTCGGGGTCACCTCCAGCTGTGTGACCCAGTCCATGTCCCATCTCCCTGGGCCAGAGCCTGCAGGTCACACCCAGGCTGAGGGGAGAGCAGTGCTGGGGCTCTGCACAAGCCTGTGATGATATTTCCTTCAGATGGGCTCCGTTTCTGTGGCTGAGAAGGTTCAGTGGAAACAGGAGCAGGAATTCTGTGTTTTTCTAGGATTTTGTGTCTCCTCTCCTTCCTGCAGCAGGCTGGTGATGCCCAGAGTGCTTCACCCTGCAGAGCCCTGGTGTGTTCATTTGCAAAATGAAAATATGGAGGAACACAGTGCTCCAGAACTTGGGAGGGCCTCACTATTTATTGAGGTGGGTGTTTAATTTAGGAATCTCTATTGAGACTGAAAAAGCCACTGTTTCATTCTCCTGAGGATGTTATTTTATAAAGCATCCTTTTCTCAACAATAGAAACTTATGAACTTAGTTTAATTCACTTTATTCCCACCAGTGATATAAACTGGTACACCTCAATATTAATATCAGGGTTTTTGGTCCCTGGCCCCTTTGAAAGCTTTGGGAACCTCACTGTGCTCAGTTTGTCACCTCATCTGTCCCCCAGCAGGCTGAGGATGGGAGGCAGCATGAAAACATCGCTTGGCATCTTTCCATCGTGGTTTCTGACTGGATAAAATGTTCCTCCCGTAATATTTCGTCCTTAATGTTTTCAGTTGGGGAAGCTGTGACATGTTTGGTTCTTGGAAATGCCAAAATGTTCCTGGAATCGAGCTGTTGCTCACCCTTATTCTATGAATCCCATAATTTGATTTTTATTGTGCCTGGAAAGCCTTGTTAGGATGGGGCTTGCCCAGAAGAAGAGATGAGCAAGGAGCTGTAAAGCCTCCAGGTCTGACCTCTCCAGCACAGCCTGGTGACTGTGTGACCCCCAATGACATCATCTGATGGCTCAATCCCGTTGCTGGTGTCATTTCAGAAAATTCTTTGGGTTTTGTTGTGCTTTTCTTTGTCAGCTGTGTCATGACAGGAAGAAAAACCCCCCAGGGGCTCTGTGCTGGCATCCCTGCCCTCCCCTTGGTCTGGGGTACCAGGGCAGCGTGGGGCACGAGTTCCCCTTCCTGTGGTGATATCTTGGATATCCTCACCCTTCCACGGGGGTTGCATTGATTTCCTTCGGATGGAGCAGCAGCCTTTGGAAAGCAGCAGCTCTCTCCGTGCTGTTATCCACCCAAATCTTCCAGGAACGTCATTAAAAGCAAACATTTGTAAATGACATGCACGCCTGCCAAGCAGACAGCCCTCCAGATGCCAGCATTTTGTTATCGTCTCTCTTGGCACTTCTTCCAGTTTGTGTTTCCCTCCCTCAGCCTGGATGAAGGCTCTCTGATGTTGTTGTGGTCGTTTCCTCTAAAGAAAAGAAATATTAAACGACCTCGGTGTCATTTCTAGAACACAAACAGCGCGGTTCCAAGGCTCGGAATGTTTCTTTAGAGTTTAAAATGTCAGGTTTTATTTAGCTGGCTCAGTTGTCATCAGATGAAAATTGGTTTCTCAAACAGCTTCTGTCTGTCCTGAGGCAATGCGGTGATGGCAAGAATGACATGGTGAAATTTATTTTGAGACTGTAAAACAAAAAGCCTGAGGATCATATCCCCAGCTAGCAAAAGTCTTCTTACAGTAATTGTTAGCTCATTGATTTAGTCTTCCAAAAGAATTAAATGTCTGACTTCTCTGAAGGAAAAATTACAGCCTCAGCACGCCAGTTGCGAAGGAAACGGAGGTATTGTTCTGTCAACACCATTCAGCAAGACTGGAAAGCATCCCCTTCCAAAAAATGCTTTCTGTGGGAAGAGCTTTATGGTTTTTTCATATTATTTCCATATTGAAAAGGCTGTTTGGGATGAGCAAAGGCCTGGAATTTGAGGGTTAGTGAGCCATTCTGTCTTAGATTTGCAGAGTAATTTGTTTGAATTTCATGCTCTGTCCCTGTGATCCAAATGCATGTTCCCTTCAAGATTAATTCTATTTAAAGACTAAATAGATATGTCTGTTCTCTCGGCTAGAAAGAAGCTTTTAAAAATCCTTCACAGCTGAAAGAACCTTTTAGAGCTGCTGTCTTGCCTGTACGTGGCATTGTTTCTAATTTAATCACAAAGGCGAAAACATTTTGAATTTGCATCTTTTCCAGCTTTCAGGAAATAAAATGCCCTTTTCCAAGAAAAATATACTTTTTTTCAAGAGCAATCTTCAAGTTTTTTGCTCTGACCTTTGGCCAATGTTGCAGGTGGCAGAGGCCGCCTTGACCTTCTCCTGAGCACCAGGAAATGGAATCTCTGGAGCTGTCCAGGATCTCTCTGGGCACTGCCTGCTCCAGGTGACCCTTCCTGGGAGCTGGAGTGGCTCCCTGAGGTCTGGTTCATAAAGTCCGTGCTGGATAAAGCACATTGAGGTCTCATTTTTGCCTGGAGACAGCACTTTCTAGTCTGACACAGTGAATAATAACAAAAATAAGGGTTTTTATCCTAAGACTGAGCTAAATCTCCAGTCCTGTGATGGCGAGCAAAAAAATTAAATCTCATTTTGCAGTGATCCACCTGTGGGCTGAGCTTTGCTCTGCAAGTTTAGAGTTGTGTTGCTGCTGTGAGTTTAGCATGGGTGGAAGCACTTGTGGGACTGATAAAAGACAAAAATTCCAGGATTTTCTCCCCCTGGGTGAGCAGGATAACCCCACAGATAACCCATTTTTGTGCAGAGCTGCATTTGCTGTGTGTGATCACTGCTGTTTCCTCCTCCTTTCAGATAAGGGCCATTCAAGCCTTGGACATCTGATTTTCCTCCCCAAACGGAGATGGGAATGCAGAGCCTCATCCTCTGGCCTCTCCTCCCTCCTCCTGCTCTCACTGACTCTTCTCTCCACAAATAAAACCCCTCAGAAGGGTTATTTGCCTAAAAGCTGCTTTTTTGGGCACAAGATCTAGCTGGAAAACAGCTGGAGTCTGGACTATAGGAGCAATAACTCACATATAATCCAAATATTTCATGGCATTTCTCCTTCCTGGTCTTAATTTAATTTATTTCCCTGAAAGCCTGGCAAATGTCTCAGGAACCAAACCAAAGCAGCATCAGCCTGTGGCCAGAGGTGCACTGAGGGGTCTGGCACCTCTGCTTTATAAAATAACTTTTCTCAGCCCTTGGTTTAGCTGAAGTGATGATGATTTACAGCTGAAAATCTGCCCTGCAGCTCTGCACTGGATGGGGTGGAAGCTGCAGCCCCTGAGGATGTACTTGGAAGGCACAGGGACACCAGGTTAAGCTGCTGCTGCAGACAGTCCAAAATCTGCAAAAAATTAAAAATTAATGTCGCCTCTAATGAACGTAATGGCTGAAATGTAAATACTTGCGTTGTTAGACAAGGGAAAAGCACCACTGGCAAACCTCAGTGTTATTAGAACCAGGCCCTTCTGTCTTCTGACAGTTAAGAAATGCTTCCTTAGGTTTTTCACTGGCTTTGCTTTAGCTGTGAGCCCCTGATTAAATAAAGATGATTAAGCTTTCGCAGCAATTCCTAAATATTCATAGAGAATCTTCACCTTTAAAGAAATCTTGTGGTGCTTTGAACACAAAACAGGAACTGGAGGTCTGGATCCCTTTTGTTTTACCCAGAATGTCACATCAAACCCATAACTCCAAATCAAACCCTTGGATTTTCTGGGAAGTGCAGTGGGACTGGGCACTGGGAATATTCCTGTGGCTGCCAGTGGTCATTGCAAAAGATAACTGGGAGCTTATTGGGACTCCCAGGATTTCTAGGCTGGTAAATCAGGAGGGTAATTTCTCAGGGATGGCACTGATGGTAGTGTTTAAGAAAAGAATTTGTCTGAAATTAAGTGGCGAATTCAAATCAGTGTATTTATGTCACACTGGGAAAATCAAAAATAAGCTCAAGAGCTGTGGAAAGACACAGCATGATGTAAATAAGAAAAAAAGTTTTTTATTGTGTCTCTGCAAGCAAGAAGTCTCTGAAACGTCTGAACAATTTAATCGCAAAACTGAAACTCACTGTGCTTCAACTGGGATAAAATCATGAGCAAGGGAATATTCTGAGTGCACCCTGACAGGCTGCGCCCTCCCAGGCAGCCTCTTGTCCGTGGATCTGTCTGACTGAATCTGCTCCCGGCTCTGTTTGGGGTTGAAGCAGAAGAGAATCCCGGGTCCTGATGGCAAACCCTCAATGGGGTCACTGGCATTTGCCATCAGAGTGAGCAGAGGTGCCTCGCAGAGGGTACGAGGCAGGAGGAGAGGGCGTCCCAAGCCTGGGTGTTGGGCAGTGGGGTGATTTGGGTCATGGTGAGGGGACACTCTGTGCTCTGCGGGTCTGATCAGTGCTGGTGGAGAGCTCTGAACAATCAGCAGCTGTCCAGCAGGCTCCTGGCTCCTTTTGGCCTCTCCCCCCAGGGGAAGCCCCATTCCTGTCATGTTTTCTCCAGGTCTGCACCGCTGTTCTCCCCCAGCAGCGTCACTGGTGACCAGTGCCAGCCAGCCTGGGGATGGGGGCATGTCCCAGTGCCACCACTCCTGCCATGGGAACGGGCAGTGCAGGGGGAGCTGGGTACCCTGGAAAAACCTTACCCTTTATCAGCTCCCAGCGTGCCCAGAAGAGAGGCAGAGAGCAGGGAGAAGCTTCCCGAAAGATCTGTGGGATGGGGAAGTCGTTCTGCTGATCCCTTCTGAGTCGATAACAGAACGTGGGGGAGAAATCAAAGCTGAGCGCCCAGTGAAGGAGGCAGGGCTGGGAAGGAGGGTGCCTGCTTCAGGTGCCATCAAAGTGACTTTGTGGGTGTAGTGACAGTACTGGGCATCACTTGGCACCTGCCAACCACCCTTAAAAAGCTTTCCCTTTAGCACATAGCGTGGTTCCTTAAATCATGAAAACTTCCTGAGGTTTTGCCATAATTAGAAGGAAAGGGGCTTATCCAAACATGTTTTTTTCATTTTATTTCTCTCACAGCCATGTGTGTAAGAGAAAATAACCTACAGAGAGGGGAGAGCATGTGCTTGATACAACAACTGTGATTCTGCTTAATAATCTTCCTTTGGAAGTCACTGATGTGGGTTTTTCAGTGTCATCGCTCGAAACGGAAGAAACTTATCTCACATGCTGATAGTTTTATTGCTGAATGAAAATCTTTCCAAGGCAAGGTTTAAAAAGATGTTTTAGAAGCTGCTGTTTGTTCTCAAGATGTGTAAATGAAACCCTTCCTGGTAGTTAGTGTGAGTTCATGGTTCTGTGACACGCTGGTTTGGCTGAGTCAGAAAAGTGCTTTTGGTATTCAGGAGTAGAATGAATGCTGCTGTGTCACTTCTCAGGCAATATTTTTCTTAGAATTGGAACTCTCTATGTTCCTGAAAGACAAATACTCTGATTTACAGGTTCTAAGGCTGATCTTTGCCAGGAAGGATGTCCAGAGTAGAATTTGAAGTCATGTTGGGACAGAGACCCTCCACAGACTCTGACCTTCGTAGGCGCAGCAAAGTTGTGTTGTGCTGGCTGGAACAAAATTTCTATCAAAACCCAACCCCAAATCCAAAATTTGATATAACTCAACTCATCTAATAGTCTAATGTCTTATGCTCAGGGCTTTATGTCATTTTATGGTTCCTCTTTTTATGTTTCGAAGCAAACATCAGGTCCAGAGTGGTGTGGGGTGGATCCCAATTCCAAAAGTGTCTGGGAGGTGTCACTGGATACTCCTTGCACTGTTATCCCAGGCATTAACATCTTCTTGCTTGAAGAAATAAGTGGGAGAGCACCTCAGGGTGCTGCCTGAAAAAGCTGAGGAGCCTGGGAGAAGAGGATAAAGGATTTTTATCCTTAAGGAAATGTCTGAGATAAATTCCGTGGTGAGCAGAATCCAGGCTGAAAGCAAACGCTGCTGGAAAAGGGATGTGGAAAGGAGGAACTTGTTGCTCAAGGGGTTTGTGCTGTTTAATGTGGTGTTTAAACTTAATGCTTTTTAACCTTTAAAGTCTGTGCATTGCCGCTGGGCAAGGGAGAAATATCTCCTTTCAGGAAAAACAAATCAGCTCCCAGACTAATCTGAATTTTCACTCCAGACAACATTTAGATGACTTGACTTTAGTTTTGCCACAAAACACTCAATAAAATTTAAAAAAATAATTGTGACTTTGCCGAAATCTGCCTGATACTCTTTAGTAAACAGCAAATTCCCTTCCTCATGAAAGGCAGGGGTGGAGAATTCCATCTGCAGCCATGGCCAGCCCCCTGAGGCACAGCAGAAGGTCAGCCTGCACAGGATCGTGGCCACTGAGCCAAAATGATGCTCATTAGCAAGCAAAGGAAATATTTTCCTGCCTGGCCAGAGCTGGACAGTCAGGAGCACTGACCTGGGAATAGTTTATTCCACGCTGGCCCAGTGCTGAATATTTCAGAGCTGGGGGAAAGTGGGTGTGACTTTCTCCAACCTCCTTTTCTGATTGTTTTTATTCCCCCTCTGCGGAAACTCGTCCAAGAACTTGTCAGACAAAGCTGTTTTGGGGAAGCAATAAAGAGATGCAGCTAAATGGGGGTGCCCTTGAGTCTGCTGGCCTGAGAGTGGCCCCGGGCTGACCTCGGCACGGTCGGGTGTGCCTGGAGGTGATGGCAGGGAGCTGCTCCAAGGGCTGGCACACATTCACCAATTCCCTGGAACTCTCCCATCCTTATCTTGAAGAAAAGAGCACCTATTTTCTATGTTTCAGCCTGAAAGTTCACAAGATAGAAAGCACTAAGAACACAGCGGGGATATTCTGGAAAGAAGTCATTCCTGTTGCTCAGATTTTCTTCCTGGCCTTTTCTAACACCAGGAGTGCAGGAATTCTTTTAAAGTCTATCGTCTACAGCAAGCAAAAAATAATATTTAGCATTTAACTGTTAAGATGCTAAATTTGTATACAATCTTTTTTTGGAAAATGTCAGTAATATGGAGCAATGTGGGGCTTAGATTCTGATCACCAAATTTCAGGTGCCTCAGAGAAGGCAATTCCTCAGCAAACATCAACAGCAAGAGGCTATGAATGTTCAACTGAAATAAAAATATACACCCCATTCAGCGAGTACTTCCTTCCTTCTGAAAGCCAAAGCTCCAAGAGACTGTGACTCTTGAGATAGTTCATCTCTCAATAAAAATGCTAATTTTCCTTGGCCATCCTCTTTTATTGCATTTAATGCAAAGACATTTCCCTGCTTTGGGGCATGGCTATGTTCAGATTTTCTTTAAAACACTGCTACTACATCTGCTTGTTTCTCATGGAGCATCACCACCTCAAAATCAGAGTAAATTCTTGTAAAAGCGTTTTGTAAGAAAACTTCGGATTAGTGACTCCCAAATGGTGCCTTGAGGATGGAAAACTATCACTTTTTCCAAGAAGTTTAAACATTTTTAACCCATTAAAATGGGACTATTATTGAATTTTTTTTCTCCCCACATTATGTCACAGGGGTTGTAACTTTGAAATAGCTGAAAATCAAGATTCGAAGAGGTTGGAATTGCTCTGAACTGTTGATTTCTATGATCAGTAGAGACTCAGGTCTCTCTCCAGTGTCACAGCACCATGACAGTGGCAGGGCAATGTCCGTGCACTGCCCTTGGAAAGGACCCGGGCTCTGCTCCCAGGGGAGTTTGGAAATTCTCTCTGGCTGAGAGAATTTGGTGTTGCCTGAGGTGAATCCTGTCAGAATATGGCATCTCTGATCGCTGCTTAGCAGGAAAAGGCACACAAATTGAGTTTAGAGAAGGGAATAAGCACAAGGAGAAGCAGGCAGGAGGCAAAGGCTGTTTTCTGGTAAATTCAGTGAGAAACAAAGTGTTTTTCTCCACCAAGGCAGCTTTTCTCTGGAAGTGTCACGGATGTGCTGCAGTTCTGTGGCATCACAAACTCAGGCAGTGCAGCAGGGGGTGGCTTGAGGTGGTTTGTTCTCGTCTGGGGGTTCTGAGGGAACAGCAAATCTTTCCCTGTAGCCTGGAGTGATTTCTGGCCGCAGTGGCAGGGACTGGCAGCGCTTCAGCAAACGCTTTCTGGGAGGTTCAGGAAAAGGTCAGCCCTGGGGGCCATCACTGAGCCCTTCCCAGCCCTGTCAGCATCTGGGTGGGAGCAGCTGAACTGCGCCGGGGTCAGGTGAAACCCAAAGGCAGCCAAGACACACACCACACTGCCCAATTCCAAATTTTTTTTGTTTTTTCTTCCAAAACATCTATTCAGATCCTCCCCAAAACACACGTGGCCCACAGGCAGGGCAAGGCCGGAACCCATGGGCTGAGCATTAGTCACCACTAGGCCCAAACTGAGAATGGACAAAAAGAAAACACTATAAAAATGTCTGTGATGCATTTGGTTTTGTAACAGGATTTGGTGGAGAGGGAGGAGGGGGAAGGAGCATTTCTCAGTGCCCACGGAGCTGAGTTTTCTCTCACACAAGGCTGGAGCCCTGGCTGCCCCTCCCTGTGTTCGTGTGCAGCTCCTGTTCCTTTGGAGCAGCACTGGATCTCGCCCAGGAGCTGATGCTGCTGCATTATGGGCATGAAGTGACAGGAATTACAAATCCTGAGCTCAGGGTGATTTACCAAAAGGGCACAGACAGGAGTTTGAGAGTTCCACACTAAAGCAGTGCAGGAGCTGAAAAATATAAAAGCTAAATCCTAAGGCATCAGTAGGACAAGGAGAGTGTCAGGGTTTTCAGCAGAACTGTGAGGCCCCGAAACCTCCAGCCTCAGTGTCAGACTGTGCCCAGCCCAGTTATGGTTCTGCAGATGGTTTTTATTTTATTGTGTACAAGTGTGGGGTGAGAACTGGGGAGGCCTCTGGATTTTGGCTGCTGGGATGCTCTCTGCACCAACTGCTCTCATTGTGGGGTTGTGTCAGAAACAGTGTGGCTGTCAGGCATTAATGGTGCGTAGCAGGATCCAGGAACTGCCTTTAAAGGTTTCCTTGGAAATGGGGAGATGTTTCTCTCTTTCCCAGCACAGGTGTGTGGGATGATCCTGAGGAAAGGACTGGGTTAAACCACTGGGTTTGCTCCAGCCCCAGTGCTTGGGCAGCAGGAGAGAGAAGGATCAGGACTCCTGAGGTGCGTGGATCACATCTCCTGTCAATGTTTCTTTTGCATGCACTGGAGCATCCAGCACAGCTGGGCTCACTTGTTTAGCTCCTTGTGGCTGGCTGCAAACGCCCTGGCACACAGCCTGCTCTGGGAGGGTTTCTGTGATCCTGCCAGCACAGCTGGGCTTTATTATGGGATCGACAATCCTATTTCAGCCCCACAGACAGCGTGCTGCCTTTGCTGCCTTCCTTTAGATGGGGTTGGTTCAGTGTCAGCTGCAGCCTAAGCTGAATTTTTGCATCCCTGGTCAGAAAGAATTGCCTTTCCTCCTGTTTCCCTACCCTGCCTCTACAGGAGATGGCTCAGGATGATGTAAGGGGGGGAGAAGAGGAGAAAATGGAAACAATTCTCAGTCTGGCAGAATTCAAACTGCTTTAAGAAAATTTAAGGGAATGGTGTCTGGGCTTCAGTAGATTAGTCTGATAGTGCCTGTCTCTGCAGGTCTTATGTGCAAGCAAAGGTGGATTATTTTTCATGCTAGGGTTGGTTCTTAAAGAGTGCTGGAGAAAGAAAACTCTAAATGCTACAGAAACCCTTGAAAATCTTAGTTGCAAACAATTACTGCTCTTCTTTCCTCTTCGCTGTCCCTGAATCTTCATTTTTTCTGTCTGAGACAGCTGACAGACCTTAATCTGGTAAAAAAACCATCTTTCCTTTTTCCTGGACACCTGAGATGTCTCTTCATGTTTTACAGTTAATGTTTTTTACACTGCAGCTTCAGCGAATGCCTGTGAGGAAACACAGAGAATTAATTAACCCTCCAAATGCCTTTCTCCCTATTAATAATCAATACTGCATAATTTTTAATTCATGAATATTGGTAATATTTACACCAAGAGCTGCATGTTCAGAGCTAAGGGGAATTTTCTCCTTGAGCTGAATTACTCTAAGAGTCAGTGCATATATCAATGCACAACCAGTTATCTGCTGTACTTTCTGTGGTGCATCTGGTCTCAAAACCCATCCTTTCTATTTTATTTTTTTTTATTTTATTTTAGGGAATCATGGCAGAACAACTTACAAACCATTTCATGGCTCCAGTGAAATGGGCGTTTGTTGTCTGTCATGGTTCATGTTATTTTGCAAAACTTCTGTCATGGGGATGCACAGCTGGTGAAATAAATTACTTGGAGTACTCTCAAGTTGTGTTGCTGGAATCCTACAGGAATTTGCACTCATCAGAATTTTTAGTTCGGCTTGGATGAGGGGCTAGGAAGGCACGAATGGGAATTCTGTAGGATCCAGAATGGGATGGGATTGCAAGCCAGTTGATCAGGGTGCTCTGTTACAAAGAAATGAACTATTTAAATTCAGGGAAAAAAGGGTTTGTGAGTCACTTTATTCCTCACAGCTGCAGTGGCTGAGTAACATTGACTGTCAGATATTTCGGCAAGGGTGGGAGGTGACACGAACAGATTTCTGTCATGCAAATGGAAGCCTGGTAGTGATGCCTTGATGTGGTTACCTGGAACAGAGGCCAGGCAAGATTGAGAGAATAAAATGGGGATTTATTGCAGGGCCTTCAATAGGGACACCTCGGGCAGTCAGAGCCCTCTCCGGGAGAGGCCACACCCAAGATGGACCCCGGGGCACCAGTTTTTTACACTTTGATCAGTTTGGATCAATTTACAGATCAGGGTTAATTCTCCAATTACAATTTCAGGTGATGATGGAATTTACCCCAAGTCTGCCCCCCCTTTCAGAGGCTCAGTTTCCATATTTCGGGGCCTGGGCCAACGAGGTGTCCTTGAGTGCAGCCTGGAGAGGATTTGTTGTGTCTGAGCAGGATGGGAGAACAGGAGCTCCCAGCCCGTGGGGAGTGTGAGAGTTACACACTAAAGAGCAGGGCAGGGGCTGGGAAATACAAAAGCCAAGTCCTAGGGCATCAGTAGGACAAGGAGAGCGTCAGGGTTTTCAGCAGAACCATGAGGCCCCGAAACCTCCAGCCTCAGTGTCAGACTGTGCCCAGCCCAGTTATGGTTCTGCAGATGGTTTTTATTTTACTGTGTACAAATGTGGGGTGAGAACTGGGGAGGGCTCTGGATTTTGGCTGCTGGGATGCTCTCTGCACCAACTGCTCTCATTGTGGGGTTGTGTCAGAAACAGTGTGGCTGTCAGGCACTAATGGTGCGTAGCAGGATCCAGGAACTGCCTTTAAAAGTTTCCTTGGAAATGGGGAGATGTTTCTCTCTTTCCCAGCACAGGTGTGTGGGATGATCCTGAGGAAAGGATTGGGGTTAAACCACTGGGTTTGCTCCAGCCCCAGTGCTTGGGCAGCAAGAGAGAGAAGGATTCAGGAGGTGCGTGGATCACATCTCGTGTCAGTGTCTCTTCCTCTGATAGTAACTGGCTTGGTCCTCAACTATCCTAAATCTGCTGGAAGCATTATTGGAAAAGTGATTTTTTAAATTTCTATTTTTCTACATGCTTAGGGAGCCAAAAATTTTTAAAGATCCTCACAAGGACTGCAGAATAATGTATTGAAATAGCACATTGCTAACTTGTGCTGGGGGAATTGTAGCTTAGATAGATAAAAGCATTTTTTAGAATTTGCTCTATGGCATAAGTGGTGAAAATCACAAAGCCCAGAAGAGAGCAGAGAGCTGAAATGAGCTCTAGGCTGTGCCTCAGTGTTGATTCGTCTCATCTGAGGCACGCAGTGACAGTCACCACAGGAGCTGTTAAAATAGCTGTAATTAATGACAAGAGGAACGGAACTGGTGGCATTTTCTTTAGCCCCCGAAGTCCAGGGCTCCTGAGGGGTTTTATGTTTAATCAGAAAGGGTTTATCAAGCAGATCCTGGAGAATTTGGTGGCTCTGGTGGGAGCAGGGAGGTGCTGCTTCTGAGCTCTGCTGTTCCACGTTTGCTTTGGACCCCAGGAGTCAGCGAGTGCTGAGCTCATCCATAAATCCTGGCAGTCGGCACAGGCTGCTCTGTTCTTCCTCTGAGGACTTTGTGAGATGTGAGACACACTTCAATTAAAAACCGTCAGTTTAATGCGGTTATTTTTATCAAAACAAACCAAACAGGATATTTGTAATACACAGCAGTGCTTAGTTTCTTTCTAAAACTAATTAAAGTTTTGGCTTCCGCTAGTGACAAAAAAGTTTGGACAATTTTAACCCCGATGGCTCCATTTACTCCTCGTTTATTATCCTAACAAAATACCATTTTGAAAGGAAAAATAAACTAGGAATTATTAATGCCAAAGATGCCAGGAAATGGGATATGGAACATGAATCTGGTCCAGTGGTGTGGGATGTGTGCTGGCCAAGCACCCAGCTGATGCCAGCCCCTGTCCTGGGAGGATTTTCATCACCTGGAGTGCCAGCCTGGGAGTCCTGAGGCCATCCCATGCCACAGCATCCAGGGGGCTGAAGGAGCCTGTCCAGGATGCTGATGAGCATCTTGTCCGTGGTCAGTTTTCCTCGTGGGCACCATTTCCTTACTCAGATTCTTGTTAAGATCTCTGAATAAGCCTTGAACTTTCTCTGAGTGGAGACACATGTGAGAATTCCTGACAGAAGAGCAGTGTCATGTAGGGATCAGCTGCTTGGTTCCCAAAAGGCATTTAAAGTGTTGATTGTTATTTAATGAGAAAAGTATCACGCCAAAAATACAATTTTCTTAAGGAAAATGGCTGTAGCTCCATGAATTTTGTGCTGTGAGCTGACTTCAGCTGCCCCAGGAAAAGCATTCCTCAGCTGAGCACTGAGGTGGTTCTTTTCTCTGGAAATAAGTTCCTCTGGCACTGATTTGTCAGAGTCCCACCAGAGAGATGCCTGTGCTCTGTTTGGGTTGCAATCCTGCTGTTTTGGGATGATTATCTTTAATTAGCAGAGAGAACCCCTAGGTTAGGAGCACAGCTGACAGCAAACAGGAGAGGCTGCAGGAGCTCTGGGCTCTCCTGCCATTTTTGAGGTGAGAAGGAGTTACTTATTCTGCATTTCTGATGCTTGGGCACAGGATCATTTTCATGGTGTTGAAATTTCAGGTAATTAAACTGTGAAAGTGCAGAATTTCCCACCACTGCCTGCTTAGCCAGCGAGGAAGGGCAGTGACTGCCAGGGGAGTGGCAGGAGCAGTGCCTGGGTTGAACCCAGCAGGCTCCACACCAGGCAGGGATGGTCCCGTTCCTTTTTGCTGAGGTGCTTGTGGGAGGTTCCCTCTCCGTTCACAGAACGCCTCTGCCGAGGGATTTCTTGGGAGCCAACACATCTCTGTGGCAAAATGCACCCCCGTGGCTTTCCCGTGGTCTGTGGAACTGAGAGGGGCTCCCCTTAGTGCAGGGGAAATCCAGGGAGCAGCAGGGACACGTCCCAGGGACATCCAGCCGTGCTCTGGTGGGAATTGCATGGGAACAGAGATGGAGCCAGGAAAGGAGGGACAAATGGTTCTAACAGGAGCCAGATACGTGAGAATTGTAGACCCAGAGGGTGAAATCTCTGCTTCACAGACAGATATTCTCTTCCTGCTGTGCTGTGGGGTTGGGGTCACTGCAGTAACTCAGGCGCTTGGTGCAGGAGGGTTTCCAGGGGTCAGCCAAGGGAATGGCAGTGCAGGCAGGAGAAGCTCAGAGCTCAGGCGTCAGCAGCATCATCTTATCATTTCCTGCGGCTTTCCTTGACGGGAAGGATGCTGGGATGGTCTCTGGAGTGGGGTCTGCAGCAATCTCTGCTCTGCTTTGCCAGGAGCTCTGCGAGGATCCCCGCCTGCTCGTGGATGGAATGAGCTCCCACGACTTCCACCAGGGCAAGCTGGGCAACTGCTGGTTCGTGGCTGCGTGCTCCTGCCTGGCGCTCAGGAAAAGCCTCTGGCAGCAGGTGGGTGATGGATGGGTGTGGGGCAGGAAATAAAGCCCATAAACTGAGCTGACCATGGGTGTTTCCCTGCCTGTCAGCCAGTGGTTTACCCTCTAGGACTAACAAGGGGTGAATTTTGGTGGAATCAAATCTTGCCTTTCTTAACAGCTTATTTTTCGTGTTATGAGACCTCCTCGCTCCACACTGAGCACCAAAGAAGAGGAAACAACGCCAGAGAGTGCAGTGGGTTCTTTTTTTCTCTCCCTCTGCAGATCAGTCTGAACTTTACTTTTCTGAGGTATTCTTTGAAGTGGGACTGATTTCACTTTGTACCAAACTCACTCTCTCTTTTTACTGCTTCACCTGTGGAGCTGAAGGCCAGCACAGCCCTGGGAACAAACCTTAGCCTGGTGCCCTTGCTGAACCTCCCCTTCCGTGGTTTCCCAGGTGATCCCAGACTGCCATGAACAGGAGTGGGACCCTAAGAACCCGGGGAAATACGCTGGGATTTTCCGTTTCCGTTTCTGGCACTTCGGAGAGTGGACGGAGGTGGTGGTTGATGATCTGCTGCCCACCGAGAATGGGGAGCTCATCTACTGCCGCTCCAACGTGAAAAATGAGTTCTGGAGCGCCCTGCTGGAGAAAGCTTACGCTAAGTATGAGCTGGTTCCTTGTCCTGGTGATCCTCAGTGTCGTCCCTTCATCTTTTTGTCTTTCAATTCTATCAGACTTTCCATGGGTTTTAGGTTTGCTGCTGGTAGAGAACCTAAAAAAGACAGCAAACTCCTTCTTTAGCCTCTGTTAAGGATGTAAATCCTTATGTAAATGTAATGTAAATGTAAATGCAGTCTGCTTCAGCAGCCCAAATCCCTAAGGAAATCCTAGAAACCAGGGCAGGTTTATCTGCAATCTGCTCGGGGTTTTTGTTCCGTTCTGCTTTTCCCTTGGTGGGACATAAACACCTTGCCTACATTCAAACCAAGCCAGAGCACTTGTTCCTGTAAAGTGAGGATGTTCTGTGTTGCCTCCAGGCTGGCTGGATCCTACCAGGCCCTGGATGGAGGCTGTGCTGCAGAGGCCCTGGTGGATTTCACCGGAGCAGTGGCAGAATCCATTAACTTGGCCGAGGGCAAATACGCTGAGGTTATTTCGGAGCAGATGAAGCTCTTTGAAGACCTGATGAAAGTGCATAAGAGAGGAGGGTTCATCAGCTGCTCCATTTCGGTGAGTGCAGAGAGCTGGGTTCTCAGGGTTTATTTCAATGAAATATTCTGGGAGAAATACCATTATTAGGATATTGAGTATGTCCTTCACTTGCATATTTGGAAAAGCTTTGCATGGAGAATTAAATATTCCAGCTTCCAGCTCCAGGAGCTACTAAATTCTCACCTTGCCCACAGCTGTTACCATGTGTGCAGGGCTAACAAACTGCCATGGCACCTGAATATTTCCTAAAATATTGCTTTTAAGTGTTTTTTTAAAATCTTTTATCATGAACCATTCATCCAGCAGCCCACTGTGGATGTTTTACTGTACTGCACAGACACAAACACACGTAGCTGACTAGGCTGAGGAGCTAAAAAGGAGACTTAAATGAGAGAGGTCAAAGAGAGAGGGCAAAAAGAGAGAGGGTAGAACCCTCTGACTTTTTTTTATATATTCTTAGAAATTACTGTGGATTGGAGGTAGAAATTACTACCTCTCAATCACACTGGTTAAAGCATAAATCTATCACATTTCTCTGCTTAGGAGAATGGAATGAAAACAACAAGGACAGTTAACAAAAACATGGATAGTTAGCAAAAACATGAATAGCTAGCAAAAACCATGGCCATGTTTACAGCAGCACGCGTGAGAAAGTGCTACAGCAAAGAGAAACATTGAAAAACTGCAAAACTCAGGACAACAGCCCACAGAAAAGGGATCTTTTCCTAGGAGCTGCAGGGTTGGCATCAAAATGCACTTCAGCATCTTCCTCCCACGACCCCTGCTTCAGTTTAAGACCTTAGGCTGAGCTTAGTTAAATCACTTACACATTTTGCTTTCATTTCCCCATGTGTAAAAGAAGATGATACATTCAGAAATTATTCTGAGTATCAGGAGAGTTGTGGAATTGTCAGGAGCAACAGAAAATCAGCCGTGTTTGGAGGTTCCCGGGAAAAGGACCTGTTTAGCTGGCCCTGGCCATGCAGCAGGGGCTGGCCCCAAAGAGGAACACCTGGAACCTTCTGGGACACAAACTTTAACCTGAGAACTCATCTGGGATAGAGCAAGACTCCTGAAATGTCCCTTCCCACATCAGGAAGCATCTCAGTAACATAATCGTCAAGGTTTTTATTTTACCTCTTTTTTCATAATTTTTGTGTGAAAGAATTCCCCGATTTGCTCGGACCAGGCTGGCAGAGCGGAATTCCTGCTGTGAGCTGTTCCTGTAAACATCATTTCTGGAATGATAGGTTGCTCCCAAACGCTGAGGCAGTTCTGTTTCTCAACAGGAGTTTGGTGAGGGGATTGGCTCAGTACAGGGAGCTGTATTTTAAAAAGCAATTAATGAGGCAGTTGTAATGCTCTCACTGACTCCTGGCATTGTGTTTCTGCCTGCCAAATTAAACACAAATGCTTCTAAACATTGATCACAGCGAGGCCATCCCTAAGTTTGCCTGCATTTGTCACTTTTGGATGTATTATACACCAAATGGAGCTTCCTCGCTGTGGAATATTTAATACTCGAGTGGCCTTGTTGCTGCCTTATGAACGTGGCGTCATTTTCCTCAGATTACAAAATGGCCCTGGGCATCAGCATGTGGGAATCTGAACGGGCAGGAGATGTGTAAATACCTCATTTGAGTAAATAAATAAACAAATGAATAAATATCTTCGGAGTGAGGTGGGAAAGGCCAGCAGTGAGAACAGCCTGGGGGATAATAGGGGCGCCAGGAGAAGTTACAGACTCCCGTGCTGCCAAGGACTCCTGGTTTGCTTTTAGCTGTGAAAAATGGGAGTGGAAGTGTTGCACTGGAGGAAGCCCAGGGGCAGGGGGAACGCCAGCCAGCCTGGGTGCAGCACTCGAGCCGAGTCTTTGGGAGCTGTTCTTGCAGTTGCCAGACCATCTGTCAGGTCCAATTTGATAGAAATTTCTCTTTCTGTCTTTTTTTTAATATAATTTCTTACCTTTGGGGGCTGAGCACTGTTGTATCAGTGCAACGCCTGCCTGAGGACAAGGACCTTGTCTGTTTAGAGCAGTTAGATTTTGAAATGGTACAAAATGTCTGAGGAAGTACTGTGTGCATTTCATAACTGGTAAGTCCTTATTTATATATAAATATTCATGTATTTCTAGTAATATATTAATGTATAATGATAAATAATATATTTATATTTAATTAGTAACAGCAAGAGGCCACACCTCTTGCTCTCTCCAGCACAGCCAAGGCTTGATGGGGCATTAATTAGGTAATTATGGATTTACACACAGGGATCTGCACTGAGACAAATCTCCCTTCCTGCTGTCCAAGGGGTTGAGTGTCTCCAGGCCCTGTGGGTGACAGCCCAAGGTAGCTGAGAGAGACTCAAGGATGTCCTGGCTGGATTCAGTGAGGGTGGGGAGAATCTGGATCCAGGACCATTTGGGTCATTCCTGGCTCAGCAGAGGGGTTGCAGCACTGGCACAGCTCTGCTTTCCCCGTGTCCTGCTGGTCTGTGTTGCCCAGAAACAGCATTGTTCAAAACAGCTCCAGCATCTTTGTGTGATGCTGCTTTTCTGGGCTTGGATCAGGAGATTTGGGTGCATGAAATGAATTGTGCTCTTTTTTGGAGCTTGACAACTTCTCTGTGTTTGTAGATCAGCATCTGATCAGGCCTAGGTCATCCAACAGGACAGTTTAGGATTAGTTTAGGACAGTTTAGGATTATTTTAGGATAGTTTAGGGAAAAACTGGGGACAGTTTAGGGTTAGTTTAGGGTGAGTTTACGGACAGTTTAGGGACAGCCTGACCACTGCTGGAAACCATAAGAATTTATGTGGAATTCATGATGAGCAAACCCAGTTCCTAAAGCACCCCACAAATCTTCCCTTTGCCACATAAGAGAGCCCTGCCAGGAGTGAGGGAGGTACAGGACAGGCTTCACAAATGGCTTGGAAGGTTTTTTTTACCTGGGCCTGTGCTCTCCTATTTTCACCCACTGCCTGTAGTTCTTCCTGGATATCAAATTTATTCCATCACAGAGACAACCATTGGACTCCCCAGTTAAATTCCTGCGTGTCCAGGTGAGCACACCCCCAGACAGTCTGGGCACAGTCCTCAGTGTCCAGAAGAGCCGTTTTGTAAAAAGGACAAGATTCTGGAAGGGCTGATAAAGATTTTCCATGGCTCTGAGGCCAGGCTGGCTGCAGCAGGCAGGATCCCCTGTGCTCTGGGATTGTCTGGCACTCTCCTGCTCACCACCAGCCTGGTGAGCCCCCAGTTTCCACTCCCAGTGCTGTTATTTTCCTGCAAAGTCAAATCCCTTGGGAAGGGAACAGAAAACCAGATTTCCTTGCCCTTCCCCTTGAACTTGGAGCTGTCAGGTTCCCTGGGGATGTGAGTTCCTTTTGTTTAATTGTCATTCTTGTGCCCAAGGAGTCATCTGGGCGTCCCAGCGAGGCCCAGACGGAGATGGGGCTCGTCGTGGGCCATGCCTACTCCGTGACCGCCATCGGGAAGCTGCGCCTCGGGGAGCGCCTCATGTTCTCCTTCAAGGCAGAGAAGCTGTTCATGATCAGGCTGAGGAACCCCTGGGGGAGGAAGGAGTGGCACGGAGCTTGGAGCGACGGGTGAGAGCTGCTCTCCCAGTGCCAGGGGTGAAGCTGGGCTGGGGCCACTGGAGGCTGTGGGTAAACACCGGTGAGGCAAACCCGTGCTCAGGGGTGGCTGAACCTCTGAGCCATCTCTGCACATTCCTCTGAGAAATGAGCACGGCCCGGAGGAGTTTAGGGCTCCCTTATTTACTGTCTACATCCCTCTTCTGGAACAAGGGAAGCAAAGCAGCTCATGAGTCAGGAACATGAGGCTCGTTCCCAGCTTCACCAGAGTGTGTCTGTGACTCAATTTCTCATTTCCAGCTCCTGGGGATGGTAAAAGTCTTTTAGATAATTTAGGTGACCAGTGAAAAATGCTGTAAAATTGCCATGCTTGTGATTTCTTTCTAATTTCTTGCTAGTTGATTTTCTGATGAATTTTCATGTGGGCCATGGGCTTAGCAGGCACCTCCACAGCAAGAGAAATGATTTTTACCATCCCCAGGAGCTAGAAATGATGAGAAACTGAGACACTCATGGGTGATTTCCACATGAAAAACATGTCCAGCACTGAGTTAACCAGCCAGTTTTCATTATTTAACTATGCAGTGTTCTCAACAGCAGCATGTTAATTTTGTATAACCCATGCTTTAGCTAGCAAAAATCTACTACTTTCAAAAAATTGGTCTGGGTGAAATGCAAAGAATGCCCAAAAGAGCTGCTGTGCCTTGTTAACCTCAGCCCTTGGGGTTCCCCACTGGGCTGTGTGGACACAGCTGCCCCTCATGCCAGCACTGAGCACTCTGAGGGTGGCCCAGGGCTTTTGGTCTAACAGAATTAAATTGAAAATTTCCACACAGGTTTGGAAGGGAGCAGCCTCCCTTCCCTCCTGCCAACCGCCTGCAGCTTTAACCCCAGGTGCTTTTGGGGAGGCAGTGAGGAGCTGTGGCTGTGTTTGTCCAGTGTAACCCATCGGGGACGGGCTCTGGTGTTGGGGTTTGGGAATTTGCTGGGGATTTGCTGGGATTTGGGGTCTGTGCTCCCCTGCAGCAGCAGCAGCAGGTGCCTGAGGGGCTCTGTGCTGGCTCTGTGCACTGCAATGTCCCTCTGGAAACTGGACACTGCTCAGGCTCCTGCAGGCTCTGCTCAAAGGCTCCCTGGGGAAATCCTAGAGCTCAGGCCTGTTTCATTAAGGTGATTAAAAGACAAAGAGAATGCTCTGGCCTAAGTGGAGCGTTCGATAATCTCCTGAGGAGGAAAACCAGGTTCCATTTGAGGGGCCTTCAGGGAATGGAGTCAATCTCCTGTGGCCTTGGGAAGCAGCTGTTAAAGTGTTTAAGAGTCCTAATGGAGGGTGTGACAAAGGAAATCAATAAGGTTCTGCTCTAGCTGTGCCAATTTCCTATCCATCTCTTTCTTTTTTAGTGGCTTTCAAAGCAATTAATGTTTTAAATCTCCTCCTGCAAGCCTCACACTTCCATTAATATCACCTGCCCTTTCAGTACTCTGATATTCCTTTTAAAATTATGGACCAGGAGAAATTTTTTACTTCAATTTTTTTTCCCAGGTGAGAGTTTTTAATTTATTAATCATGTTTTTTGTTCTTTCTTATTTTTCTTTTTTTTTTTTTTTTAAATTTCCTTTCAGTTCTGAAGAGTGGAAGAAAGTCAGCGATTCTGAGCGCAAGAACTTGGGGATCACTGTGCAGAACGACGGAGAGTTCTGGTGAGGAGGAGTGATGAAAAGGGTTTGGAGGCGCTGCCTGCACTGGGTAACTGCCACCAATCTGCCATTTAACAGCTTCCAAAACAGCTTCCCCAGGTGGATAAAGTGACGCCAAGGTCTGCTGCTTTCAAACTCCCAAGGGGTGACAGGGAAAAATCAGAAAAATGGATTTAAAACTAGGAGAACCAAATTAGTAGCTCTCCAAATCTGTTGTCTATATTTAGGACAATCTCTCAGGAGCCGACAGAACACGTGCTGGTTTATGTGACAAAATGCCAAATATTGAACCCACTGACAGCTCTGCTCAGTGGCTGCTGTGCCTGTCTGTAGGATCTCTAGGTCAGCCACGGCTGAAGCATCTATAAATAGAGCTGCAGCCAGAGAATTCTGATATTTGTTGGCATTTTTCAGCATGGAAATGAGAATGAGAACTGGGAATGAGAAGTGTTCATTCTACACAATCTCTGGAGTAATTGTGACCTTGCTCAAGGCTTTGATCCTGAGCCCAGCGGGTCCTTCAGCAGGTGATCAATATTGCATCAAGTGAGCTGGCAGGGCTCAGTGGGACAAGAATTCTGTTGGCTTTGCCAGCACTGGCAGCTGCAGGGTTTGGCTCTGGGCCATGAATAAACCAGGCCCTGGTGGTAATGATGCCTGATCAGAGGCTCCCTAGAACAGAGGCCAGACAGGATGAAGAGAATAAAATGGGGATTTATTGCAGGGCCTTCAATAGGGACACCTCGGGCAGTCAGAGCCTCTCCGGGAGAGGCCACACCCAAGATGGACCCCGGGTCACAAGTTTTTTACCCTTTTATCAGTTTTGATCAATTTATGTATCAGGGTTAATTCTCCAATTACAATTTCAGGTAATGAAGTAATTTACCCCAAGTCTGTCCCCCCTTTTAGAGCTTTTGTTTACACACTTCGAGGCCTAGGACAACGAGGTGTCCTTGAGTCCAGGCCTGGAGAGGATTTGTTGTGTCTGAGCAGGAAGGGAGAACAGGAGTTAACAGACTGTGTGGAGTTTTAGAGTTACACTAAAGCAGTACAAGGTCTGAAAAATATAAAAGCTGAATCTTAAGGCATCAGTAATTCAGAGACCCAAGCTGTTTTTACTTGCTCTGCAGTGCAGTCTGTTCCTTTAGCAGCCACAGGTGAGCTGGGGCTAAATGAGAGCTCTATCCAGAGCACAGAGGTTGGGTCGTGCTCAGGGACAGATGTGACAGGAAGGACAGTAATAATGAGGAGTGGATCAGGCTCTGATTGCAGGGGTCTCTCTGGCCCGTGTAAAATGTGTTATCACATCCAGCCTGGCAGGTTCAACCTGTCCTTCATGCAACGGGACAGATCCAGGTCTGAGCAAATACCCTGAGTGCTGCTGCTCTGAGTTCAGCTCTAAGACTCTGTGATTGTGGCTTCCCGAATGTTTCCACATGGAAAGTTTTCCAGTGAATCAGTTTGTCCCCTGCGCAGCTGAGCAATACCTGCCCTTCTAATTACTGGAAGATTTTGTGTTATTTTGGCTCTTTGTGTGAGTATCACTGTTTATTTTTAAACCAACCATCCCTTCCCTGCTGTCCCGTGGAGCAGGATGACGTTTGAGGACTGGTGTAAGAACTTCACGGACGTGGACGTCTGCCGGACCGTGAACACCTCCTGCTTCAGCCTCCACAAGACCTGGGAGAAGGAAATGATGTGTGGGGCTTGGGAAAAGCATCCAGAGCCGCTGCTGAACCGCTCTGGGGGCTGCTTCGACAACAGAGAGACCTTCCTTCAGAACCCCCAGGTGGGAACCCCTGGGTTTGGTGACATTTTGTGTGTTTGGGAGGTGTTTGAGAGCAGAGGGACCTTCCTTCAGAACCCCCAGGCGGGAACCCCTGGGTTTGGTAACATTTTGTGTGTTTGGGAGGTATTTGAGAGCAGAGGGACCTGCCTTCAGAATTTCCAGGTGGGAATCTCTGAGTTTTGTGTGTTTGTGAGGTGTTTGATAACAGAGGGACCTTCCTTCAGAACCCCCAGGCGGGAACCCCTGGGTTTGGTGACATTTTGTGTGTTGGGGAGGTGTTTGAGAGCAGAGGGACCTTCCTTCAGAACCCCCAGGCAGGAATCCCTGTTTTTGGTGAGGTTTTGTGTATTTGTGAAGTGTTTGAGAGCAGAAGGACCTTCCTTCAAAACCCCCAGGTGGGAATCCCTGAGTTTTGTGAGGTTTTGTGTATTTATTTGTGTTTGATAAAAGAGGGACCTTCCTTCAGAACCCTCAGGTGGGAATCTCTGGTTTTTGTGAGCTATTGAACTGTATCCACTTTATCTGGGGCTCCTGAAGTATCCACCCTGTTCAGGAGCTGGCAGTGACCTCTCGACAGAAATCTCCTTGCCCTGGGACTGTGCTGTGTGCTGCAAGTTTCAGTGACTTTGGTGCCATTCCTCAGAAGGGTTTAGATGTTTATTTAGGACTCATCATGTTTGGGGCTGATCAGTCACACACACACAGAATGACTGAGGTCCTGCCTGGACTAGAAAGGCAACAAGGCTGATTTTCTAATGACAGAACTCACTGAACACCCTTGAACAGCCTGGGGATTTGATCCACTGTGTTTAGTTAGGATCTCCTGGCATTAATGTGAGATTCTGGAAGTACCTGGTCCCTGCCCCAAGCTCATTACAGCATTATAGAATTTTCCTTGTCTCATCCTGCCTGCTCAGTTTATCTGTTCATCCATTCCTGCTCCCTTTCCCACCTTCCTGCCCTTCTCCATGGGGTGTTTTCAGCCCAGCACATGCAAATTCAGGCATAAAACCTCTGTAACTCTCCATGGGATCTGGGCACTTACTCTGTTAGTGACTGCTTTGAAAATTGACCTTTCTGTCCACATTAATTAAAGATGTTTTTGGGTTTGCTTCTCTGCACTCATGAGGGAGGTTTCTGCCTGCACCCTCTGCTTTCAGAGCAGGGTGCTGCAGCGGTGCAGCCTCTGCTGCAGATCTCAGACTCGCAGCTCACCCTGCAGTTCCTCACTGCTCTGCCTTCTGTCAGAGCCTCATTTCCAGGGGTGATTTAATTCAGGTACTGCTCTGTGAGATTCTGGATGCGTTCCAAGCGCTTGTCTGGTCCCATTTGTCCGTGTTCAGCTGTCACAGGAACAAAACGCCCGTTCCAGCTGAGTGCAGTGCCTGGTGCCAGGGAAGGCTCTGCATCCCGGTGTTATCTCGGGGCTGGCTGAATAAAAGCCTCTTAGCAGCAGTGCTGGCACATGTTTGGGTTATCTTGGGGCTGTTACAGATGACTTTGGCTCACACCCCATAATCCAGAGAGAATCTCTGTCTGTTCTCCTCCTGGGAGGTTTCTGTGTGCAGAGAGGGTTGTGACACTTGCAGTCCCTTTGGATGAAGCAATTTAAGCCAAGTATCTGTGTGTTCTGCAGCCACCTGCTGACCTGAGGTCACTGCCCATTAAAGCAGCTGAGGTGTCACCAGGAGGAGGTCACATTGCAGAGCTGTCATCAGGCCAGGAGAGCCTTTGTGGTTCCACTTGTTCCCTCTTGTTCCCCTGCACCCCTGCACTGCTTTGGGACCCCCTGGGCTGCCTGAGGGGGCAACCCTGCATGTGGTTCAGCAGGACAGGGATTGAAATGTGCTCCTCTCTCCCCCCAGTACATCTTTGATGTTAAGAAGGCCGAGGACAAGGTGCTGGTGTCGTTACAGCAGGAGGATCGCCGCCAGTACAAGAGAGAGGGGAGAGGGGACAACATCACCATCGGCTTTGAAATCCTCAAGGTAGGCAGCCAGCTGCACTCCTGGAGCAGAGATTGTTCAATCCTGCTTCTCCCTGGCACTGAGATCTCTGACAGACACAGCCAGGGTTCTCCTGGGGTCTGGCTCTGAGCTTTGGGTCGCACTGCACTCCCATGGCATTGCCCAGGCCGTGGGAGCTAAACTGACTTTGGTTCAATTCCAACTCTATATGAATAAATTTAATTCATTTGAAATAAATAATTTTTCCCCCTTGCAAAAAGATTTTAAGTGCTTTTTCTACCGCCAGGCTTTCTAGACAAAGGCAAAACAATATTAATGTCTAAAACATGGAGGGTTTTTCTCCTCACTGGAGGCTTTGGCCTCCATTTCACCAGCAAACACAGCCAGGTGAATGCGGGTGAAAAGTCTGTAGCTCTTCTGTTGCCATTTAGAAAAAAGAGTGTTTAGAAAAAAGCTGGAGTAGTGAGTAGGAAATGAATATGTGGGAAAAGGAACCACAGGGATCCCAAAAGGTAATTTAATTGCACTCTCAGGGCAAATCGAGTAAAATGAAAACACCCGAACGCAGAGAAGGAGGGAAGCAAGGAAAGAGCTTTTTTCTGCGTTTTCACTGAGGATTGGGGTAATCCTGTCATCTGCTCCTACAGCTCCTGGGACTACATTAAATCTATGGCCCTATCCTAAAAAAAAGTCAATTTTAAACAGTTGGTTAGATCTGCTGACATCTGCATCCCACTTATTCATTTGTCAATCACCTGTTAACCACATCTATTGCAAAGTGTCACTGCAGAGAGCAGAATGATTTACCTTGTCTTGTTCATGCCTGTAATTTGGAAAGGCTTGAAAAAGAAAACCACACCTTCGTAAAAGTTCCAGTGCTCTATTTTTATTTCTGATCAATAATTTTTCTATTTTAGTCATGTTCTAACACACCAGGCTCATTAGCATGACTAAAGGCTTTGGGAAGAGAAAAGAACTCAGGGCTGTCTTTGCCCCAAGAGCTGCTTGAGAGATCGGGTCAGGTTTGAACTGTGCTGGGGCAAATACCAGTGTCCTGGAGGGGATGTGGAGGGTTAAGCACGACTTCAAGGCTTAGAACAAAACATGAATGGTTGTTCTGTGGCTTTTGCATTCAGGAAAGGGTGAGGAAAATGCAGCTGTGCAGGAAAGAGCAAGGAAAATGCAGCTGTGAGCATCTGGACTGGCTGTGAAGGGCTGGGGAAGGGAGNTGCCCTCATCCGTGTCAAAAATCCCTTAAAGCAAGGGGAGAGAGTCACCGTGCTTCAAACAGCTCTGAATTTGCGTGTGGGATTACAGAATGTAGGTGACAGAGGAACAGGCCTTGAAAGCCAGAGTGACCTCCTGGCTTTGGTCTGAAAGAACCCTTGGGACCCATGAAACAGATCCTGGGTCACCAGGGCAGTGGTGGGAGAGCACTGTGGGTTTGTGACCTGCTGGAGCTGTCAGAGGTGAGAAACACTGTTTGTTCCCTTCAAAGGCATTGTTTCCCTGTTACCATAAAAGGGAACAATACCTTTGATTTACCAAAATATGGGTATTGATCTGGTATCGATACCCACCTGAGACGGACAAGACTCTCTAACAATGAAGTTAGAAAGTGTATGCTTTATCAATTAATGAAGGCCGGGCCGGCTGCGTGGAATCGCTTCCAAATATGCAGGGCAAAGTCACAAGGCATTACGAGGTCTATTTATCCACAGAAAATTCAATAAAAATGCATATTCATAACATTGCCACCTCCCATTCCCTGCTTTGTACGGTAATTAGCTGAAAATTAATTAAGCATGCGCTCTGGGCTTCTTTCAATGGGTCGGTGGGCCCGTGATTTTGAGGAGGGGGTGTGAGAGATGAAGTAACCTCCTCTACCTCGCTTTGACCTGTCTATTTTCTGGGTCGTGATGATGGATAGTTTCTCTGGAAATTCTCCAGTTCTTCCCTTCATCCTCTGTGAATAGGAATTTTAATTGAAAAATTAGTTATTGTTCGAATCTCTTTTAGAACTACTGACCATCAGGGCAGCTGAACAAACAAAACAGCTCAGATAATTAATCTTTAGCCAATCATTTGCTCAGTTACTGAAATTCAGCTGCGCTCTTTGCTTCGCTTAACTTTTTACTGAATTCCTAGCCCTTTACTATTTAAACTCTGCTTTTTTATCGAATTTTTAAGCTTCATGTTTCACCTTCAAAGGCGTTGTTTCCCTGTCCCCATGAAAGGTAATATTGTGTCACAGAATTGGGGATTGGGGCACGCTGTGGTGTGGAGTTATTTCCTCTTTGTGTGGTGGTAAATACGGATTTTTCACTGCGCGATAAACGTCTTTGCACACCCCCAGCTGGTGACGTCCGTGACCCCTCTCAATCCCGCAGGTGGAGGATAACAGGAGGTACAGGCTGCACAAGCTCACGGTGCAGGAGAGGGTGGCCACGTCCAACTACTCCAACACCCGCAGCGTGTTCCTGAGGAGAACCCTCCCGCAGGGCCGCTACGTCCTCATCCCCACCACCTACATCCCGGGCGTCCCCGCCAGGTTCATCCTGAGGATCTACACAGATGTGCCCTCCAAGCTCAGGTGGGTGCCACCCACAGCCCAGCAGAGCTTCCCCAGCCCCGTGGAAGGGGTTGGCCTGGGTGTTCTCCACTGGCTCATGTGGCTCCAGAACCGGGCCCCAGAGACATCAGGGGCACCCCTGAGAATCTCCAGGTTTGTGGTCAGGGAATGTTTAATTAGGGACCTCCTGGACAATTCAGTTTGGGTCTTTTGGCTTTTTTAGTTTGGCTCTTGTGCTGGCCTCCGGTTCCAGGTCAGGACACGGAGCACTGGTGCTGTGGTTACAGCTGATATTTGCTGTTTCTGTGACCATCTCCTCTGAAAGCAGTGCTTGCTGCAAGAGTAGAACCAGTGCTTCATGAAATCAGGCCCCCTGAATTTATTTCTTGATTTGATAGTATTATAGTATTATTATAGTATTTGATAATATTTTCCATTACAATAGAGGTGTTTCCATTTAAAATTGGGGTGTTTTTTCACCACTTTTGCTTCCATGCCAAAGATAACACAAATTTGGTTTGCTTTGCTTTGCTCTATTTTTATTTCTTACATCTGTCATCTCTGCACCACAGAATTCAAAAACGGCAGATGAGGAAAAACTAAAAATCCCGTGTTCTAAAAATGCCAGATTTCCACAACCATTGATTGTTTTGTTGACATTCTTTGCTTCGGTTGCTTTTTCCATGATTTTTCAGGGAGCTGAAGGCAGATAGGCCTAAGATGACGTGTTGGAGTCTTCTTTGTGGCTACCCACGCAGAGTCACCCAAATCAAAGTCCTCTCTGCAGAGGGTTTGCAGAAGCAAGGCAGCTCAGGAGGTGAGTGGAAAGAGAGTCTGGAGGAGTGGGATTGGCTTTTCGGTCCTCTGAAGATGATTTGGGTTGATATGTAAGCAGTCAGAAATTATCCAAACAGAGGATTTTTGGGATTTAGTTTTTCGAACGAGCCCAGCACTGGCACCTCAGAGTTGGGCTGAGCACAAACTTCTGAGTAAGTGCATAAACAAAACAGGAGGAGAATGAGGATTGCAGAGCTCAGTGCTGGCTGTCATCAGAGCCCTGCTCCTGGCCAGAGAAAGTTTATTTAATCTTTATTTTAAATGTTTATTGGCACATGAAACTCCTTGCTGCTGTCTTTGATCCATTGCCCTGTCTGGACAAAACAAGGGATGGTTTGCTGCTGTCAGGAGTAGTGGATGAGTCTCACGGCCCAGACTCAGTCCTGGATGCTCCTCGTGGAAGTCTCTCTCTCCAAGCCGGTTTGTTCTGAAGTGGATCCAGCTGTCTGTGGGCCAAGCACCGTGGCAGGTCTGCAGGATGAGGAGGAAGCTCTTTGTGCTCAGGGATTTTCTGTCTCTCACTCCCAAGCCTGTTTTAAGGATTGCTCTCGCTGCTGCCTGTCTTGTCTTTTTCCCGAGTTTCTCTTTGAGAGCAAATCACCTTTGGCACTTTTAAGTCTTCCTGCTGACATTCCATGTTGGATTTGCATATTTAATTGTTCTAAGCTGAATGTTGAGGTCGGTGGTGTGTGACAGCTCTGGAAGCTGAAGAAGAATCTTCAGTGGAAGCTGCCTTGGGAGCAGCCTGAGGAGCAGAAGGAAGGAGGAGCAGAAATTCACCTGCAAGAGGCAAAACATCTGCAGTGATTGCAGGGCAGTGCCTGGGTCTCAGCACTGTCTCTGCTGTTTGTCCCATGCCCTGTCCCAGTGGCTGAGGGGGTCAGAGCTCTCCAGGCACTGGGAAGAGCAGTGGAGAGGAGTGGGAATGCATCAGGGAACGTTCCCTCAAGAATGTTTTCCAGCAAACCTTTTGCTTCGGCACAGTGCTGGAGGATGTGGGTGTTAGATCCTCAGTGCAGATCTTAAAACCAAAAATTAAGCCTTGAACTACTGGTCACAGATTTCTTTAAGCCTTACAAATGCCATTACTGTTCAGGTGTTCCTGGCTTTTGCAGATTCCAATTTTTTTCCTTGCACTGGTGTTTTGTACAACTTCCCAAAGCAGCAGCATGGCCAGGAGTGAGGCAAGGGAGCTGTTTTGGGGTTCAGGGCAGACCTGGAGCTGTTTGTGTGCCCCAGAGCTGAACCCAGCCCTCCCTCCACTGCCAAAGCCGTGTCCTGAGCAGCAGCTCCAGTTTCATTCCCAGCTCATGGCCCGTACCAGGACACGGCTTCTCCCCTCCAGCAGACCTTCCTGTTTTTCCTTTGTCCTGTAAATAAACCAGGCACAGAACTGGGCCATCCAGAGCTGAGAACATCTGATCCCCCTGTGCTCTCCCATTTCTCCCTTTTGTTGGGGAATTGGAGCCAGTTTTCCTAAAACAACCGACCCATCCAGCCCTGCCATCGTGGGGTCAAGCCATGCAGGAACATTTTGTCTCCCTCTTCTACCTCCCTCTGTTTCTCGAGGTCTTGCTGAGAATTCGAATGTTTCCTTCAAATATTATCTTTCCTCTTCCTTTCACTTAATGAGGCAAGTCCCCTCATTAACTGCTCCCTCATCCATCCAGCAGATGTGCCTGTCACCTCTTTAGCTCTGTATCCTTTCCCACCCCTCCTTATGCTCTTTATCTCTTAATTACTGCTAATCATTGGGTGTTCCTCTGCTCTTTGCCCTGGACAAAGTTGTTCACACCATCGGGAGACAGGCCAGACCCTTTTTTATCCAGCTCCATGTTCCAAATCGCTTTGTAAAGAAGGCAGCAGCTTTTCCACCCCCGGTGACAGGCGTGGTGCCACCCCATGCCCCAGAGCTGAAGTCACACGTCCGGTGACACAAAAGGCATTTGCCCATCAGAAAATCCAATTTCCTGCCATGGAGCTGTGAGGAGCTGTCAGGGAAACCTGCCCGTGACCAGGTGTGACCACAGAGCAGCACATGGAAAAATCCGTGTTTGCCTTGTACTTGGAAGTGGCTGCATCTGGTTTGGATGCAGCTGTTCCGTGGTTTCCTCGTGGGAGATGCTGGTACCTGATCTTGTAACTGAGTGATGTGTTAGAGGGAAATCATCTGGGAATGGATTGTTAAAAAGGTAAAGCTGCCTTAAAATGGTGCTGCCTTGTGGCTGTGGTGGCATTTTGGAGTAGATGGTGGAAAAATGTGTGTTAGAAACTATCACGAGCCTGACTTACATTTACAAATACTCTGGGTTTATTTAAAATCTGTATCTAAGAAGTAGCAAGGTGTGGAAAAAACAGATATTCTGTCATTAACAGCAGGAATGGATGTTAATGTCAGACTATTAACTAGTTGTGTTGAAATACAAAACATGGTATTGCCTTTGTTTAATTAACAGTTAATTAGAAAGTGGAATGGCCCATTCTATTTAATACGGATTTTTCGTGTTTCCAGACGAGGTGTTTCCAAACAGGTTCTTGCTCCTTATTGGAAAGGAAAGAAATATCAACTTCAATAAGAAATAAAGATGTTCAGTGTGAAACCAAAGCATTTCCAGAATGCTGAACAGTGGCAGGGGGTCATGTATGAGGGTCAGATTGGATATTAGGGAGAAGTTGTTCCCTGTGAGGCCCTGGCACAGGGTGCCCAGAGCAGCTGTGGCTTCCCCTGGATCCCTGGGAGTGTCCAAGGCCAGGCTGGACAGGGCTTGGAGCAGCCCGGGTGTCCCTGCTCACGGCAGGGGGTGGAATGGGATGGGATTTAAGGTTGCTCCCAACCCAGCCCATTCCATGGTTCTGTTTTCACCTGGCCAGGGAGCAGGGGCTGTGAGGTGCCCCAGTGCCCTGTCCTGTGCTCAGTGGCAGTGGCACTGCAGGCACAGGAGGGGATTGTCCCCGCTGGGTGTCTGGGCAGGTCTCAGGTGCCGTTCTGTGTCCCCAGCGCTGTGGTGCCCGTTGTGTTCCAGGAGCAGATCCCTACGTGCTCATTAAGTGTGAGAACCAAAGCAGGCGCTCCCCGGTGCAGCGCAACACCACCAGCCCCGTGTTCAACACGCAGGTGATCTTCTACAGGAAGGACATCGACAGCCCTGTCACCATCCAGGTGAGCTGCTGGGGGCCCCAGGGGAGCACAGCAGCATCCCTGGGCTTTGCTGTGCCAGCTTTTCCTTCCTGTGAGCGATACCCAGCAGGGAAGAGTGAGAATCTCTGCTCCCCGTGCTGGGCTCTGCCTGCAGCTTCTGCTTCTCCTCCACAAACACCAACTGACGGCACTTAGGGATCAAAAGGCATATTGCATTTCAAGGAATGTTTCATTCCAAGCCATCTTTCATTCCAAGGCTTTGGAAGAGTTTACAGAATTCCCTTTTGCCCCGTGTGGTACCTGATGAAACAAAGAAAAGCCCAGTGTTGTCCAGAGTCAGGGTCTGAAACAAAACCAAAGCTAAGGCTACTATTTAGAAGTTTTTTGCCCTGAATTCTACTCCTGTGGGAACTAGATCTCGCTGTTTGCCTCAGCACTAACTGGAGAAATAGAGCTTGGCACTGAGATGGTGCAGTCCAGGAGAACCTTCTCCTGAGCCCAGGCTGTGGGCCAGGCTCTAACCCTGCCAGAGGAGGAGCACTGAGAGGTGCAGAGGTGAGCACGAGCAGGCAGAGCAGCACAGAGGGGCTGTTGTAGGGAGGTTTTACTGCTGATGAGCTAAAAAAGGTCATTTTTATTCCTCTCCTAGGCAGGCTGTGACCTAGAAAGCAAAAAAGCTGCGTTTCGCTCCTTATTTGCATAGTCTATGTAAATGAGCATGCAAATCCAGGCTCTCCCTCACGCTCTCTAGACAATTAGCTAAATTTAGATGCACGCCCGCTCGTCGGTGCTTTTCCAAAGGGTTAATGGGGGTCACCCTTCTCCAGCACAGCCCTTTGTGGCGGAGCGTGACAGCAGCCGGGTTTATTTGTGTTCCCTCTCCGCCAGGTCTGGAGCAGCAACCTCCTGAGTGACCAGTTCCTGGGGCAGGCGGTGCTGGCAGCCTCCCCCGCCGAGCCCCGCGAGCAGCAGCGGCTGCGGCTGCGGGCCAGGGGCGCCCGGGAAGCAGCCGAGGTGCCGGGTCACATCACCGTCAAGGTCCTCTCCAGCGATGACCTCGCCGAGCTCTGAGCGCCGCAGCCCCGCGGAGCCAGACGGAGCTGTCACCTCGCGGCAGCCGCGCCGGGGACTCGGGAGCACGGGGGTGCACATCAGCATAATCGCTTTAAAGGGGGGGGAAAAAAGCCCTCCAACTCTCTCCGTTATCATTGGTAATGCGGGGAGAGGCTTCGGGAGGGGGAGACGCGTATTTATCCATATCTATGCACATGCAGCGGGAAAGGGGCCAAATGGAGTTCTGGCAGGTAAATTAATGAAGGTGGGAGCATCTTCCCAGCAGCATCACTCAGGATGCCGGCAGGAAAGGCAGCCACCAGCAGCTTGGGGGGTGCCAAGCACAAAGTGGATCCATATTTTTCAGTCCTTGTTCACTGCCAGGCTGGATCTGGGAGGGGGATGTTTTCCCCCCTAGAAGGATATAAATTTCTTGATGAAATTTCTGTTCCTTGGTGAAAATGTCTCTACTCGAGGAGTTCAGTCACAGCTCGTGGTCTCCTTGGACCAGTCGTGCCAGGACAGCATTAAATAGAGGGACAGGTCTTGCAGTGCCAAATCAGGGCTTTGTCCACACAAAGGCTCTCAGGTATTCTGATTCTTGTCCTCTCCACCTTGAGCTGGTCACTCACAGTTTGGTGTCTCTGTCCAAGGGCAGGCAGGGCACCTCCCAGCTCAGCTGTGGCTTTGCTCAGAGCACAGATGCAGTAATGGGAACATCCTTGCTTTATTTAATCCACATAATGCTAAAAATGGAATAACAGCCTTCTTGTTTTGGTAGGTGTAGCACCAGCCTGAAAGAGGAGAAAATCAGCTCATGAGAAGGGTTTGTAAAAGCCGGGTGCTGTGCCCTGGCAGGTGTCAGGTCCCACTCAAAATTTTGCAGTCATTTATTGCTGGCATGGCTGATGGTTGATGAAGTTTCCCTTGGGTGCCATGGAGGATGGGTGATATTTCACAGCTGGGTTCTGGTGCCAGCTCTTACCTTCCCCTGCTGCCCGCAGCAGGGCTCCCTCAGCAGCTGGCTGGGGTGGGCACTGACCCTGGCAGAGCACGAGGCTCTCCGTGCCAGACACTCGGAACTGGATTTTGCACAGCTGCACATTCTGGTTGGTAACGTGAAGCTGAAGGACCGTTCTGCCCTTTTTACAGCCAGGAAATTTGGATTTCCGTGTGCCTTGCAGCCACTTCAGCCACACTGGGAGATTTTTATGATTTATGAAATGGTCCTCGACAGAGTTAATGTTTCCACAAAAGGTTTTGAAGCCTCCGCAGGGCTCTGAGAAGATCAGTGCTGTGGTAGGAAAATGCATTCTCTGGCACCCAGAGATGGACTGCGGGGCTGTGAGTGATGCTGCAGTGCCCTCAGCTTTTAGCTGCACGTACCACGTCTCTAAATCCTGCTCTTTTCAGGCAGCTTGGGCTCGGGCCACTGCAGGGCACTTGCAGAGGTGTGAACTACACGGCCCCCAGGCCGGTGACATTCTCTGTAATGCTGGCTCTCAGAAATGTTTGTAAACTGAGATTTAGCTCTTTAAAAGCCATAAACTGTCTCACGCAGGCCAGAGCCTGGACGAGGGGGAGCTGCAAATGTCAGGGCTGTGCCAGTTGTGCCCTGAGACCCGCTGGCTTTGCTTTCCCTCACACGCTGTGCCAGGCTGGGGGAGCTGCTCCCCGCTGTGTTCCCTCTGGGATGGGGGCCGTTCCCGGGGCTCGGCTCGGCCAGCTGGCTGGCCTGGGTCGGTGTTTAGCCTGACAAAGGATGGCACCGGAGGTTTGTCCCTCCCTGCCCCACGATTTGGCTGAGAAAGCTCCTGAGCCTGCTGAGGGCACGAAGCCACCTCAGCCCCACGCTGCAGGGGAGTCCCTTGGCCATTCCTGGGAGCTCCATGGCCCTAATCCCAGCACCGCCACCCCTTTTCAGCCTCTATAAAGGGTCGTCCCCAACATCAGCGGGGCAGAGGGAGCGTGACCAGTAGTTCCTGGGCATGTACACCCTAGCAGAGTGGGAAGTCGGGGGAAGCATAGACCATAGACCATAAAAACGGTGATTTTTAGGCCTTTTTAGCTCCAGACATTCCCATGGCACAGGGACAGGCAGCTCTCGAGCAGCCCTGCTGGCAGCTGCGGCCTGTGCTCGGCCGAGCAGGATGTCTGCACCTCTGCATTTAGGATTCTTGGGAAGGATTTGGCTCTCCCCTCAGGAGGAGCTGATCCAGCCTGGGAACACAGATGGCTCTGCTGGTTTACAGAGGATTCTGTCATCCCAGGTGGCCCCAGGCGAAGCGAGGCAAGGGCAGGGTGACAGGGTTTGTGCTGCTGCCTGGCAGAGCCGGGCAGGGTTTTATTAACAATTAATATCAACATGGGGGAAAACACTTTGGGGTTGGTTTTTTGTGGGATTTTTTTTTTTGAGGGCTGCATTTATGTACACGCTCGAGCCACCTCTGGCCCCTTAAAAATGAAAATGGGGAAATGAGTGTAAAGTGTTTAATTGAAACCTTTTGTAACTTTTCTATACGAAGTGACCTAAATAAAATTTTACAAAAAATTTACGATTTTAGCGATTTCTGTGCCACCGGAAGCCGCGAGAGGGCGCTCGGTGCCCACCCACACAGGTGTGACCGTGGCCAGGTGCAACACACGCGGATAAAAATCGTGTTTAATTTATAAAGGACGCCACACATTATCCTATACTCGCTATTCTATCTCTCTATACACTGTGTGACAGTTATAGAAGGGCCTCTGAGTGCATATAAAAATATATATAAATATATATATAAAATATATAAATATGTATAAAACATATTTTATATATTTATATATTTTTTCTATAAAATATATAAAAAT